>JAMPIV010005165.1:0-210366 GCA_024509875.1 Oreohelix idahoensis | reverse complement strand
TTTGAAGTTAAACGTCCATGTCTGCAACACGAAGGGAACTCACAGTGTTTTTACTGTTCGTAGAGGCCCTAATGTATGACCGTCTGGAGTGGAAGACCGGATGGTTTACAAGTTGTTATTGCGATAACGTTGAAAAAGGAAACTCGCCTGATACATGAGGGAGTTTTATAAGCCTATCGTCGAAAGGACAGATCTTCACGCCACGTCCGATAGAGTGATGGACTAATTGTATTCTTCGTCACCCCCATGTTTGGGGTCGACTGAAGAAGAGTGAATTTAAGGAGAGATATTTAAGAAGGTATCTGACGTTGCAAAGTCAGGATGAACAGGTAGTAAGGTGTTGCTACTAAGTTTGGAATGATAGGATAATGTGGATCAGCAACTTGCTGAACATATATATATAAATATGGATATAATTTTACAACTTATACATTTGAAATGAACTGCCCTCATGTCCGCCATGTTTTCGATGTCAAGATTATATGGATGTGGTCTAACATTGTCTTGTGACTTTGACTTAATAAATGGTAGAAAAAGTCCACAGCTGTTCACCCACATTATTGACTTCATACCTGTGATATGTTTAAGAACTACCTACATCAACTGTACATCCACTCCACCTCTACTCCTGTCAATATGATGAACGACACACACACATATTGGTACGTTACGTCTTATGGTACATGTCTCCACTACAACCTGGATGTCCACCTTGGCGAACACTTATACCACCCATTCGCGATATAACATTACAGCACGATATAACCACCAACAACTCTCTACTTAGGGTTTGAAGTACACAACACAGAAAAGAGAGAGGACATACTCCATCATCTTCACAGCCATGACATTACAATACAATTAACAACCACCTTTTGGTGTCAACATAAAAACTCACAGCTCAGATTATGAATAAAGAACACAGAAATGCTAGCAAAACTCAGCTGAGCTGCTGGCTATAGTATGGCGTCCCTGAACTTATTTCAATTTATTTCATTTGGAAATCACCACACTTGAAATTTACTGTGTCTATCACTGGACAACTATTGAGGAATGGCCCCAAAAACGCGTCTGAGCGCCGATAATATGATTGTCTGTGGCCAATCAATGCCTTGGTTTTTTTAAATTCAAATTTCCTACACTAAAGTCATTTCAGTCATGCTTCAGTCAAGTATGGATTTTTATCTGTTAGTCCGTCCGTCTCTACTTGCGTTTTCACAAAAACGTACTTGTTTTTTGAACCAACCTATTCGTCCCCTCTACACTTTTTGTCTGTAAAGTTATTTTTAGCCACAGCTTCCACCAATTCCCCTTCTCTTTCATTCTAACTAGATTTGGACACTTGAGTCTTCAAGGTCGCGATTTTTGTGCAAATAGTGACATGTTAGATTCAATGCAGTCTTTCGCTGATGTGAACAACACTGTCTTTTGTCATTATCTTCATTATATCTATCAATCCTGTCTGATAAATAAAAAGCATATTATTTCACTGGCTCAAATGGACCATCCGCCAGCTAAATTTTTATATTCCTAACATTAATATTAAGAAAAAGTTATACTTTTTTAAATTTTTGTAATTATTTCAAAGCATCTGCGTTTTGCCGCTGAATTCAAATAAAAGGCTTGGTATCGCAAAAGCGTCCAATAAATGACTGTGGCGTATCATATCCAAGGTCCCTTCTGTCGAGTTCCTTACTTTATGTCAACTTGGGAAACGTGACTTTTTCTCCGTTCCCCCCCCCCCCAATTGCGTCTCCTTAACCTTGCTTGTCTCACGCAATTTTTTTCAGTCATATTTTTTTCCTTTTGATCCGCCGTTCTCATCCCGTTCAAATGGTAACCGTTTTGATTTCCCGTCTAGCAAGTCAATTTTTATGGAGGGTGATGACCCGCGGTCAGGGCGATCATGTACTATCAGCAGCTTACGCATTATGTTTTTATCCTTACATTTTATCCTTTGGAGATTTTACGTTGTATCACTTGTTAATTTTATGACACATCTCCCCACTTGAAAACATGCCTACGGCAAGTTCTAAAACCAGTGATACACATAGATAAAATCTCTCCTCACGTCTGCCACTACTCTAATTTTGATCACAGGGGTGCCGACTGAGGAAATCTGCACCGACATTCAATTTGCCTGGGATATATTGGATACTAAACTGATAAGGTTGAAGCAATAAAGACCACCTCAGCAATCATGCGTTTTCATGCTTAGCCTGAGATAAGAATACGAGAGGCTGATGATCCGTCTCGACCACAAAAGTCCTACCATACAGATAGATTTGAAACTTCTTTATTGCCCAGATTAACGCTAAACATTCTTTTTCGCTTGTGGAGTATCCTTGTTCCGCCTTATTCAATTTGCGGCTTGCATAAGCGACTGGTTTCAGTTCCCCATCAGGTGAAGATGATCTTTGCAACAAAGCCCCTCCGAGTCCTACATTACTTGCATCGGTTCTTAAGACAAAGTCCTGTGTCAAATCAGGCAGTTTGAGAATAGGCTTGCTAGTGAGTTTTTCCTTTAACTCTTGGAACGCTAGTTCACATTGTGCAGTCCAAATAATTTTATCTGGAAGTCCCTTGCGAGTCAGATCAGTCAGAGGAGCACAAATAGCGTTAAAATTTTTGATGTATTTCTGATAAAATCCGCATAACGACACGAATGATTGCACGTCTTTTTTTGTTTGTGGTCTAGGTGCTCTCTGCAGTTTTTCCAAGTTCTTAGGATCAGGGGTCATATTACCCTGATATACAGTGTGTCCCAAGAATTCCAACTCTTTGCATCCAATACAACATTTTGTTGGCCTAGCAGTTAAGTTCGCCTCCCGAAGTCTATTAAATAACATCTCTAGAGCTTCAATGTGTTCTTCAAATGTCTCTGTGGCGACGAGAATATCATCCATGAAATTCGTGATACATGGGTTATTCAGGGATCCAACAATTTGCGCATCATCCTTGAAAATACACTCGGAGCATTTTTCAGTCCGAATGGTAGCATATTGAATTCATAATGTCCATCCGAAGTGCTAAAAAGCCAAATAAGGTCTCACTTCAGGCTTCACTGGGATCTGGTAATAGCCTTTACTAAGATCCACCTTTGAAAAGTATTTTGCCTTGTTCAGTCTGGCAAATAACTGTTTTTGTGTCTGGTAATGGATCCACTTGTCCTTCTGTGACAGCATTCAGTTTCCTGTAATCTATGCACAGTCTGTGTTCCCCAGACGGTTTCCTCAACAAAACGACACTAGAACTAAAAGATGATTCACTGTGCGAAATAATCCCCTCCTTCAACAAATAATCTATTTCTTCCTTCAATGCCTTCTCCTTCGCGAACGGAATAGAATAGGCTCTCATACAGATTGGGTTTGAGTCTACCAGTTTCATGTCATACTGTAGCAAATTTGTATGGCCTGGTTTATCTGTTAGTACATCTGTATGTTCCTCCAGAACCTGTTGAACTCTCTCCCTCTGGTTTTTAGTCAGGTGCTTACTGACTTTTACCTGTGCTGCTGTTTCACAAGGATGTAATGGGTATTCATGTGAGGTGAGTGGTTCCTTTTGCATCTGGGTTGCAATAGCCAAGGTCAATAAGGGGTGCTTTCCTGGAGTGGTCTGTCCAGATACTTCTTTAATAAGTTTACATGATAAACTTTCTCCTTCCCCTTTTTGTCAATTTTATAGTTTGTTCTAGACACCTTCTCTAGAACCGTATAGGGACCTTGCCAACCAATTTGTAATTTATTCTGGCTACCGGGTAGTAGAAGAAGCACCTTCTCTCCCACAGCTAGTTCTCGGTCCTTTGCCTTCCTATTAAAATATGCTGCATGTTTCTTCCTGGCTTGTTTCAAATTATCATTTGCCAGTTTCCATCCAGCTTTCAAACGAGTGGTCAGTTCGTTCACGTATTGATAAGATGAGGTAACAGGTTCTTCCGCCTTCTCATCCGTCCAGGTCCTTAATAAAGCTTCTAAAGGACCTTTTATTGGCCTCCAAAATAGCAGAGTTGCGCGAGCCATCCCGGTTGAACTATGTGGTACCTCCCGATACGCAAACAATGCGGCGGGCAGGAATTGATCCCACAGATCCGCTTTTTCGTGTGCCAGCTTTCTCAGGATAGAAATGAGAGTCCCGTTGAACCTCTCTACCTGGCCGTTCCCTTGTGGATGGTACGGACTACAATGAAAGTGTCTGGCTTGAAATAGTTTAAAAACTTCTTCCGTTAGTTTCCCCTTGAACTGAGATCCATTATCCGTCAAGATTTGATGCGGGAATCCTAATCGGGTAAATATTGTAAGTAGTGCCTCTGCTACATGTTTTGAATCAATTGATGGCAGGGCTACCGCCTCTCCCCACATAGAACAAGTGTCTACCAGAGTAAGGATGTAACTGTTCCTCCTCTTGGTCCGAGTGAGAGGTCCCACAATATCCACTGCAACCCTCTCAAAAGGTGTTCCCACTATGGGCATTTCCCCTAGAGTTGCAGGAGCAGTCCAGTGCCTTGGAGCTACCCTTTGACATTCAGGGCAGGATTTGACATATCTTTTTATATCCTCCGTTATCCCTGGCCAGAAGTAATGACAAGCTATACGCTGTCCTGTGGCGCTGATCCCCATGTGACCACTGAAGGGAATCGCATGCCCGAGTTCCATCACTTTATCTCTATATGAGGTGGGAAGAACCAACTGGTTGTGACCATTTGTTCCAGTTCCGGCTTTCCTGTATAATAGTTTGTTCTTCATGAAATATTCCCCCTTGCTCGGAGGTGTGTGGCATTTGGGCAATTTTTTAAAACATGGCTTGAGTGTCCTATCCTCAGCCTGCGCCTTTCTCATCTCCTCTGGATGAGCATTTATAGGTTCACCTTCTTCCTCCTTCTTCTGTGACCTGGTCTGCACTGTCGCCATGATCACAGGTTTCTCGGGATTCCCCAAGAAGACGTATCTACACCCCAATATCAGAGGGTAGATTGGTTCATCTATCACTGCTGCTCTGATTTCTCTTTCCACATAGCGAGTTTTCACCGTTATCCTTGCGATGGGAAGTGTCATGAGTGGTATGTCCTTAGTCGCCCCTTGTATTTCCACTGTTTCTGTGGTATACTGACTTGGGTCCACTAGGCTAGACTTCACAACTGAATCATAATCCAAACCTGTATCATAAAAGCACCTTATGGTGACCCCATTACAAATAACATCCTCACAAACTGGGGGGTGATAAGGTTCCTGCTGTCCATTAGGATTAACCTTTAATCTTTGCGTCCCCGACTTCATTGCAGCAATGTTTGAAGGTTTCCTTCTACAAAATTCGGTGTTATGGTTATCTTTCTTGCACCATTTACACCATCTTTTTCGTTGGTTCAACGGTTTTCTTTCATTGAACTTTTGGTCATTGAACTGTGAGTTTCTGTCGCGATAGTCATTTCTTGGCCGCTCAAAGTTTGTCCTACCTTTATTTCCCTGCTCTCTATTATCAAATTTATTAAATTGCTGTGGAGCTTTAAAATTGTCTATGTGCTTCTTTTTAGCACCACTTACCTCTGCCTGGGCTGCCTGATACCTCTCAGCGACATTTAAAACCTCTCCCAACTTCTCTGCACCTTGTTCCATGAGAAATTTTCTCATGTCTGGAGCCATGGGCTCTCTCAATTGCTCAGTCATGATCATTTCTTTAAGATCTTGGGTCTTCCCCAGAGCAGTCCATTTCTCCAAATAGGTTTCCAGTCTAGCAGAGAATTGGTGGTATGTCTCCCCAGACAACAGTTTGGCATTTCTAAATTTCTTAAGATAAAATTCACCATTCTTCTCGTACCTTAATAACAAAGCCTGCTTTAACATGTCATAATTGTCTTGGTCTTCCCTGTTCATTTTAGCAAAGACTTCATAAGAAGTACCTCTCAGTCCCTGTGATAGCTTTAAACTCCACCTCTCTCTCTCTAACCCATATGTAGTAGCTAATAACTCAAAACGTCCTAGGTACCCCTCTATGTCATCGTCTTTCTCAACAAAATGGTCTAAATGAAACCCCATAGCTGAGTTTGAGGCTCCCAGACTGGGCGTAGCATCTGAGGCAAAAGGGCTGGCACCATTTTCAGGAGCCTGGCCTTGTAATTCCAGCTCCCTTAGTCGTAATTCGTGCTCCCTTTGCAATCTTCTATCTTCTGCCTCCCTTTCGGCCTTTTTATCTTCTGCCTCCCTTTCGGCCTTTTTATCTTCTGCCTCCCTTTGCTGTCGTTTGTCTTCTGCCTCAATCTGCAGCCTCTTAATTTCTCTATCAGCCTCAATTTGTAACCTCTTCTCTTCAGCCAACCTTTCAGACTCTAATTTTCTTTCAGCCTCTTTTTCTAATCTCCTTTCTTCCCGTTCAATATATTTATCACATTCAGCCGTTACGTATTGAATTAAAACCTGACCATCCATTCCCATCTCCTTTGCGGTCAGCACAGCAGCTGATCTAAATTTTGCTAGCTCCGCCATACTTTCTAAACAAATCTAGCAATAAGCAAAGTAAAATTTCCAATCTCTAAAGTAATTATAATTATTCTAGACCAAAATAATTCTAATTAACTAATTAACTAACACTGGCTGTGAAGATTCACCAACTTCTAATTGCCCTTTTAATTTAAAGGGACACTTTTAATTTTAAGGGAATTTTACAATTTTGTTCCCCTAATTTTATTTCTCCCACCAGGAGATCCTTATATTACTGTTTATGCTAATTATCCCTGGACAAGACCCCAATATATGTAGTGGTTTTTATGGTATTGTATGATGGTGATATTACTAAGTGTAATGTATGAGGTCAGCTGTGAAGGCTCCTGAGATAAAATGTAGTTGTGAATTTTCAGAAGGCCTTTCTTGCTACCACTACGACCTCACACCTATCTTTTTTTCTAATGAATGTGGCTACGTTATAATCTAGGGTACTGAATGTAATGTGTTGTATTGACATATACAAACACACACACACACACAGATATTAAATAATATATTATCAATAAAATTTAGAACACAATGAACTAAATCCAGCTGGTGAAATTTTAGAAAGTAAATCTTTTTTTTTTTAAATTTATTTGTTCTGAACCAAGGTTTTATTTGGCCAGAACATATGAAAAGATTTTGGAATTTATGAGTGAATGGCATGAATAAATGACATGATAAATAAAATGTGTGTACGTATACAAATTTTAAGATTAGTTAGTATTTCTACAGTTTATAATTTTATTTTCCCTGGGAGAACGATGAATAGATTTTCTGTTGGGGTGGCTTCATCCCTTCCTGTCTAAGTTTACCAAACATTGTCCATTAATGATGGAAGTAAATGGGATGTTTTAGTAGGAATTCACTTTGGATGTTATGTCTATGAAGTTGGTGTAAATCCAGCAGACCAGCCTGCTTACGTAACTTTGAAGAAGTAGCGCTGGTGCTGGAATCTGGTGACCCCACCTCTCCGTGCTTGGGGGCAATATATCGGGTGGCCCCACCTCTCCGGGCTTGGGGGCAATACAAGGCTGTTCTGCCGAGATGCGACACTGCACGGGTCCTCACTGTCAATTATCTAAACAGCATTTGACACCACCTTTTGGTGTCAACATAAAAACTCACAGCTCAGATTATGAATAAAGAACACAGAAATGCTAGCAAAACCCAGCTGAGCTGCTGGCTATAGTATGGCGTCCCTGAACTTATTTCAATTTATTTCATTTGGAAATCACCACACTTGAAATTTACTGTGTCTATCACTGGACAACTATTGAGGAATGGCCCCAAATGCGCGTCTGAGCGCCGATAATATGATTGTCTGTGGCCAATCAATGCCTTGGTTTTTTTAAATTCAAATTTCCTACACTAAAGTCATTTCAGTCATGCTTCAGTCAAGTATGGATTTTTATCTGTTAGTCTCTACTTGCGTTTTCACAAAAACGTACTTGTTTTTTGAACCAACCTATTCGTCCCCTCTACACTTTTTGTCTGTAAAGTTATTTTTAGCCACAGCTTCCACCAATTCCCCTTTCATTCTAACTAGATTTGGACACTTGAGTCTTCAAGGTCGCGATTTTTGTGCAAATAGTGACATGTTAGATTCAATGCAGTCTTTCGCTGATGTGAACAACACTGTCTTTTGTCATTATCTTCATTATTATCTATCCGTCTGTATAAATAAAAGCATATTATTTCACTGCTCAGAATGGGCCATCCGGCCAGCTAATTTTTATATTCCTAACATTAATATTAAGAAAAAGTTGCTTTTTAAATTTTGTAATATTTCAAGCATCTGCGTTTGCCGCTGAATTCAAATAAAAGGCTTGGTATCGCAAAAGCGTCCAATAAATGACTGTGGCGTATCATATCCAAGGTCCCTTCTGTCGAGTTCCTTACTTTATGTCAACTTGGGAAACGTGACTTTTTCTCCGTTCCCCCCCCCCCCCCCCTCCCCCAATTGCGTCTCCTTAACCTTGCTAGTCTCACGCAATTTTTTCAGTCATATTTTTTTCCTTTTGATCCGCCGTTCTCATCCCGTTCAAATGGTAACCGTTTTGATTTCCCGTCTAGCAAGTCAATTTTTATGGAGGGTGATGACCCGCGGTCAGGGCGATCATGTACTATCAGCAGCTTACGCATTATGTTTTTATCCTTACATTTTATCCTTTGGAGATTTTACGTTGTATCACTTGTTAATTTTATGACAACAGAAAGAGAGAGAGTACCAACAAAAGACTTTAAGAATTAATTTAACTGGTCATATAGCTACCCAGCTTTCTTTTCCATTTTCATGTACATTCAGCCCGCTGTGGCGAAATTATCAAAATTAACATTTCCCAATTACCGACCACTGTGTTGTGGCGAGGATTTTTATCCCGAGAGATTTACATACCTGACATTCTCTTTAATTATTGGAATTACAAGCTACTGCAACTGTGAACACTAGATCTCGTAATTATTGTCCTACCTCGACTAATTGATGTGATATAAACAGATCAAATTAACAGTAACGAAGTAAGCGTTCCCCAAATAACAGGATTAATCAAACTTTGAGGAGCTGGGGCTTATTTTGCCAAAACACAACCCAACACTGGACTTGCTGTTTGTGCCATGGATATATGTTCCAGATGTTGTTAATCAACAATTAGGTAAGCGCGACTGAAAGTGGCCACTGTTTGTCTGAAGCGAGAGAAAGAAGGAGTGAATAATTCTTCTATTGTATAATCATTGTACTCACTTTGTTGTGCCTTTCTTTTGTTTGCTAATACTGTTATATTTCTGAATAGATTAATTAGGAACTCTGTTCTTTACAGTATAGTCAAATTCTATACCATGGCGCAAATCTTTTGACCTATTGGGGGTTATTTAACTTCTTCTTGTGGGATCTTGTCTCAACAGAGGGGATTGCACTTATGGGATTTATTTCTTTATGATTTCTGTAACCTATGATTTTCTATTTGATATTTGATACTGAATGTTGTGAAGTTTTTTCTTCATGATAAATAAACTTAACATAAACCTTAATTACCTGTATTGTTCTGCTCGGCCCAATATCCCTACTCCATTTACTATAGTTTCACGTTTGTGCGTCTAATTGTCGTCACTTATCTGTGTGTGTATGTCAGTGGTTAATAGTGCATATGTAAATGTATATACGGGAAGGTAAACTGTCTGATAAACAAATTTCAGTCGTAAGATAGGCTGGACAAGAGTATCTTCTGAATCCAGGGACAGACTCTACCTTTTCACCATTCACTAGTGAAATCTAATTCTTTACATTAACTCTCACAGAGTTACCACCTTTTTCCAGTTCTATTCAGACGGGACCAATCTATTTTAATCACCTATAAAAAATCTACGACAATTAGCCAGATAAAAGAATAGGACAAAGAATTCCAAAATTAAAAGTGACAGATCGAAGTGTTTGGTATCTTAATAACTTAAAAGAGAACCTGCAATTTTAAATACAAAAACTGGTCACAAGAGATATTCTGAAACTACCCCCAGAGCGAGTGTTTTAAGCATCAAATCAACGTTGCTGTGTCCATTCTACTGTGCCAGGAGATTGTATATCCTATTTGGGGTGAGTTATAAACATATATTTTTTTTAATGTGAGTTTGACATGTCTGTACTTGCTAAGGGTACCAGTCATATGAAGTCATATGTACCAGTCATATGAAGCTGGCAACATCAACATATGAAAATAGTATATCCATAAACCACTACAGCAAGCGCTAGTGATTACTTCATGCTATATTCCTTAGGGAATTTAACGCAGAGGTAACCGCAGCCTCCGAAGTTATGGGTGATGATTACATCCCATGTACATAAAGTGTATAAGTATCATTTTGTGAGATATATGTGCCTTGTTAATTTTAGTTCAGGCACAAATCATTGCACTCGCGCTGTCCAAGCACATATTTTCCATTTTCCTATTTGTCACAGGTTGCCTCCTCTGCTTTGCAGTAATGGTCCAACAGCGGCCAAAACTCATGAATATCTACTATGGGCCTTCAAAGGTGTCTACATTTGCACAAGATTACTCTTGGCAGAGTTTTAGATAGAAGGGTAATGACGCTTCTATCCCAAGGTAGTGTTCACAAGATATTCAGAAAAGCGAGAACAATGCTGCATTGGCTGAGCACGTTAACTCTATGATTTGCCAACAACTTTTGTGAAGGATTAAGCAATTATTAATTTTAGCTCGTCAAGCCCCCACCATGATTTACTCAGTGGGATTCTTATTATTAAGGTAAAGCTCTGTTTAGAGTGTATTTAGTAAATTGACTGAGACAAACATGCAGTACATTTAAAATGATTAAATCGAAGTTAATATTGTTACAAATAACAAATTTAATAATCATTTAGTTTTAACAACGGTATAAAAGAATGAATAATGTTTTTCAGAAAGGTATCATCACTGTTGTGATAAAAGTTTTAAAAGGAGTTCACGTGGCAGATTACAGGTTTCACTTATCTGCCACTGGTAGGTTATGCTCCCGCTGATGGGTTGGATCTTGCTAGATAGATCACGGATAACGCTCGACGCTGGTCAAGGATGTAGGGCGTAGCACGTTCCCAGAAGTGTCACGGAGTGTCTACAAAGTTGGTCCTTCGTCTTAACGCTCACGCCACTGTTCCCTTCCTGTTCCAGAGATAGTACCCTCAACTGGTACCACCACCAACAACTATGGTAAAGAATAGAAAAGAAACGCTCTCCTGAGTATTGCGTTTCCCGACACATACTTATGTGTCTCCTTTCTCTGATTCCACCATCCCATTTATTCAGATTTTACCCTCGATGAGAATTAAACTTAATCCCTCGAGAAAAAACGTTCTTTACATTTAAATTGAATAGCTTTATCTTTATTATACATTTAAATGAAAAGCCGTACAGATAGAATATGTTTGCATTTACATCTCCACTGGCGGAAAAGTGTTCACAATATAAATTGAATATATTTTCATTTATATCTACACTTGTTGAAAAGTTTGAAACTTTCGTTAATTTTAAAGTGAATGTGTTTACATAGACATTTACACTGGTTTGAAAAGGTAAATACTACACTTATAATGTACATCATTTCTTTCATCTTTCTCTCCCTGCTATCCATAGGGAACCTGGGACTATTTATGCGTTTAGTTCTCTTTAAGAAACTAGCAATGAAGCAGTCACAAGCCCCTTGCAGTGGTCGTTCATGAAATCACCATTCTATACGCTGAGGTTTCCAGCCTCAAGTGACTTGGACATCCACTAGCGATTTTCACACATTAATATTCACATGGTAATATATACATATTAATTTATATGTTATTAATGACAAATATAGAATGTAAAATGACAACTTACGCCAATCGTGGCTCACAGAAATTTTGCTCAGATGAATGAAAAGGCGATTGATTAAGCCTCTTACAAGTGTTCTTGTGGGTCGTTACTTTTACTAGATAATTCCCTCTATGACTCCGTGTGTTCTCAGTCCCCGTTTCCTTATTAAAATGATAGAGATTTTCTGGGCTGTTTCGTAAGTCCGTCAAGATTCTCCAAGAAAATTTCTGGCCTGATAAATGGAAATTCTGAATTCTAACTTCTGGCAAGGTCTGGTTGTGTCGTCTTGGCAAGCGATTTCTCATGGTGAATTAAAACTGCGAAAAGATCCGGTTATATTTCCTTTCCTACCCCCGCATCTTTTTGTTATGAAGCTACTCATTTCAATCATTTCAAACATGCTTGTTGGGTGGGATAATTTCAAAATGTTCCAACATGGAATAATTTTGCGCGTGATCCATAGGTCACGTCTCTCATATATGGCAATAAAACATCCGATGCCTTGTGTAATAAATCACAAACACATCGGTAAACTCTCAGCAATGTGTGTAAGATGTAACATCTTATTACTTTACAAGTCCGACAGGAAACGATTAGGTCATCCTTGTCTGTCCAAAATGTGTCACCCAGACAAGTAGTCTCTTATCTGTCGCGCACCCTAGCCTTATCAGCGATTAACCAAATACGCTAGGGTCGCACCAGATATTAGCCAACATGGTTGTCTATTAATATTATCTCCGCCGCTCCTTGCAAAGCAGGGAGAAATGGATAACAAACAGACATGACGACTTATCCCTGAGAAGAAAAAAATAAAAAATATCTGCTACCGTAAACAGAGAAACAAAAAAGTGCTGATCATGGAATTAGTCAGTACAACAATTTAAAATGAGTACTGCCAGAGTGAAAGAGAGATCGAGAAGGGGTCGTCCCAAATCCATCTCGTAACACCATTAAAATACCCAGAAGAATATTGGTGATTTCTAATCATCTTCCCATCAGAGTTACGCTGTGTATACTCAGAATCAAAATACTCAGAGAGGCTAACATTGGTGGGTGGACAGCGAGACAATTCGCCTGTTAATCTTCAGCCCACAAATTTACTTAGCAGAGGAATTCTTCTTTTATTTTTCCTAAAGTTCGTAGTACGAAGTTACACTTACAGGAGACCAGTCTGAAGTAAGAATCTTCGCCACTATCTTATGATTCAAGAGCTGGGTTCGACACCAACTATCTACAGTGGACAGGTTGTGAAGACACTCACATTGACATTAGGAGTGGAGTTCATCTAGACGCCTCTAGAGAAGGGCCCTCATCACGAAAGACTTGACAACCAACCATTGCAATACTCCGCCAGGTTTTGTTAACAGGCGAAAGCAACGGACAACCAACAGTCTCTAATTAATTCTCGATGAATACAATTTCTTAAACCCCCTAAAATCATCATCTATTTTTGTTTTAACTAGTTAAAGAGTAATTGATTATTACATTTGTTATATGTTATTTTACAAATTCATAGTTGATTCAGTTATTATAGAAATGAGAGCTCATGTATGATAGAGAATCTATAATATATATATATATAAGTTGGACTTATTGGGTGTCAGCGAGTGTAGATGGACGGGGAAGGGCATAAAATATATTTCAGAAGAAAAAAAGCAAATTATATACTCTGGTAGTAATGATAATCGTCACACAGAGGGAGTAGCCATCCTAATGACACAGAAAGCAGCAGCATCGCTTATCAGCTGGGTACCTATCAATGAGAGGCTAATATTAGCTAGATTTCAGACACGATTTTTCAAGCTCTCAATTGTACAATGTTATGCACCAACTAACGACGCTCTTGATACCACAAAAGATGACTTCTATGAAGCACTTCTAAGTACCATCAACACAATACCCAAGCATGACATAATAGCAGTCATGGGTGATTTTAACGCCAAAGTAGGTGACAACAACGATGGAGTACAAAGATATCTCGGTACTCATGGCATAGGCTGTATGAATCAAAAAAGACTTCTAGAAGTTTGTGAAATATCAAACCTCGTTGTGGCAGACACCATCTTTCCATATAAGAATATCCACAAGATAACATGGAATTCACCTGATGGCAGAACTAAGAACCAGATAGATCACTTCTGCATAAGCGCTAAATTTCGCTCATCAGTTCAAGACGTCAGAGCATACAGAGGTGCAGAGATCGGAAGCGATCATAACCTCTGCATAGCTAAAATGAGAATTAACTGAAGAAGTTATACCAACCGAATAAAAATAGAAGAATAGATGTACACAGACTGCAATCAAATGATATAAAGAAGGAATATAATGTCAAAATGAACAACTATTTCGATGCTTTAGGCAAAATTGACAACGATATCACCACCAAGACAATCGATACTAAATGGGAACAACTGAGAACAGCAATGACAGAAGCAGCTGTAGCGACCACCGGATACCTAGTACATAAAAAGAAAAAATGGATGAGAGAAGATACTTGGGATAAAATACAAGAAAGGAAAACAGCAAAACTTAAACTACTAGCGGCAAGTACACATAATGCAGTTGAATCTTGCAAACTAACTTATAACTTGTTAAATAAAGAAGTGAAGACAAAAACTCGAAGAGATAAAAGACATTTCATCAATGAACTGGCCGTAGAAGCTGAAAATGCTGCAAGAACTGGTAATAGTAGGTGCCTTTATCAAATTACAAAACAACTATGTCACCAGCCTACTGCTATGGAAACACCTGTTAAAGGTAAATTAGGGAATTCAATACCAACAGAAAAAGAACAAATGAAGAGATGGGCTGAGCACTTCATGGAGGTGCTAAACAGACCACCACCAACAGTAACACCTGATTTTAATAATGAAACATCCACAACCACCTTGCCAATAACTTGCGATGAATTCACGCTGGACGAGATCAAACAAGCCGTTAAAAGATTAAAAAATTTTAAAGCTGCTGGAGTTGACGAAATTTCAGGGGAAATGATTAAAGCAGTTAATGACAACAACCTCTTGAGAATTTTAGATATTATAAATGAAGTATGGAGAGAAGAACAACCACCACAACAATGGAAAGACAGTAGTATTGTAAAGTTACCGAAGAAAGGTGATCTATCAGACTGTAATAACTGGCGTGGTATATCTCTATTATCAGTACCTGGAAAATTATTATGTTGCATGATGTTAGAAAGACTTAAATTGCATGCTGACGAAAAGATCAGAGAAGAACAAGCGGGTTTCAGGCCGAAACGATCATGTATTGATCAAATATTCACACTAAGAACAATTATAGAAGAATCAGTGGAAAGGAAATCGCCACTTATTATCACCTTCGTCGATTTTCAAAAAGCCTTTGATAGTCTACACCGCCCATCATTGTGGAAGATACATACAATCTATGGTTTTCCAACAAAATATGTGAATATAATCAAAGCGCTATATGACAATGCAAGATGTTGTGTTAGAACAAATAAAGGGAATACAGAATGGTTTACAGTAGAAACAGGGGTGAAACAAGGCTGTATTATGTCACCACTACTTTTTGGAATAGCTATTGATTGGGTTATGAGAAACTATACCCACAATGAACAATTGGGTATAAAATGGACAAATGGAAAATTCCTGGGGGACCTGGATTTCGCAGATGATGTAGCATTCTTAAGTTCAACACCAAGACAATCCCAAGAAGCAATAAATAATTTGTGTCATCTCTCGGTTAAAATTGGTCTCCAAATAAATGCCTCTAAAACTAAAGCTATGAACTTTTCTAACGAGACCTTTGATATCATCTTGAACGGGGAAAAACTACAGAAAGTTGAAAGTTTCAATTATTTAGGCAGTAAAATGACTCAGGATGGTGACACAACAAGAGAAATCCATACTAGAATTGCTTTGGCAGCTAGCGCCTTCAATAGATTATCTAACATTTGGAAATTACGATCATTGAATATACATACCAAGCTTCGTCTGTTTAATTCAAATGTTATCTCAGTGTTAACATACGGCTGTGAGAGGTGGAAAATAACAAAATCATTGGAGAACAAGCTGAATACATTCGAGAACAAATGTCTTAGAAAACTCATGAACATCAGTTGGAAAGAATTCAAGACTAATCGACAAATAAGAGAAGACTCTAGGCAGAAATATGTCTCCGACTATATAAGGAAAAGACGATGGTCATATATCGGTCATGTCCTACGAATGCAAAACAACAGAATACCACTACAGGCGCTCACTTGGGTTCCTGAGGGTAAGCGGAAAAAAGGAAGACCAAAAGAAACACTCAGAAGAACAATAATAAGAGAAGGAAGAACGTTGGGCCTAAATAATGTGCAAGAGCTAAGAGGAGTGGCGTCACAACGAACAACCTGGAGAGCACTGGTTTCTGCCTTATGCGCCGTGTTTGGCGCTTAAAGAATTTATTATTATTATTATTATATATATATATATATATATATATACTGTATATATAGCCAATACCAACGGGCTGATCACCCGTTTGCCAGTCACTTCGATTACGGAAACAACAGCAAATGGATTGATTTGTCATTGCCCTAAAGACGCCAATAGGCGTGATGGGAAACAATGGCAAAGAAAACCTATCTGCTGTTGCCCTAAGACGCCACTAGGCGTAATGGCCACTGACTGCTTTGACGGTCGGTGGCTAAGGACGGAAGAAGAAGAAGAGAGAATATATAGCCAATAATACTTATAAAAGGAATTTCGATGGTTTAAACCAATTAGGGGCTCGAACAAGCCACACCATTGCTGAAAACTTCACAAAAGGTGACTTATATCTATAAGTTAATAGTGCTCTCCCATAGCCAGCATTGTTCTTGATTTCTGAATTATGTTGTGAATACTCCTTTGAGATAGAAGCATCATATCCTTCTATCTAGAACTCTGCCAAGAGTAATCTTGTGCGAAGGTGGACACCTTTGAAGACCCATTTTAGATTTTGAGTTTTGACCAGTGGTGGACAACTACTGCCGAGCAAAGGGGAGGCAAATCCCGTGACAGCTAATTTAATAAAGGCTAATCCTTACTTCTTGTCTTTTTGGCAAGACCAAGAATTATCACGAGAATAACAAAAAAAATAAACCTGTCAAATATTACCTACAAACTCTACAGTAAAATTGTGATGCGATTCACACTGGAAATACCAGGCGCAACTATAGTGGTCATATTATCAACAACGCTGTAATGTACTGAGTATTCGTTTCTCCTACTTAGGAATTATGAATGGGGTGAGGGCATACAGAATGCTGAAGTGCCGAAAGATTGAACACTACGGCTACTTCCTAAACCTGTATAGACACAACTAAGTTCATTAGCCATCGAATTATCACACTCCGCGCAAACTCATAGGTGTCCAGTCTCCCTCAGTAAGTGTTAGTGTATGTGTGGTAATAAGCGCTGTAATACGCTGGATTTATACACGCTAATGCATCCTCTTATACATCCATCTCTGTTGGTCTTGCGTCTGAATGCCGTATTCTAACAGTCTTAAAACTTCAGATTGTGGCAACTGACGTAGAGAATGTTTATAGCAATGTGAACTTTGTAACCTTAAAATGAACTGTAATCGCATGCAAAAAAACCCATTAGCTAACAAGATGGATACCATTTCGAAAAAAAATATGGCCGTCAGAAACAGCTAACATTTGCCTAGGACTGCACGGTTTACAAGCATCAATAGTGCTGTTTAACAGCAAAAAGTAGCAACCATTTAACCAACTCGACAGGACGAACATTAACTTTAACAGACATGCATAAACATGACTGGTTCTGAGAGTCTGGAAATGGTCACAAGCATCAAACTCCATAATTCTCGCCTTTTGTACATCTGTCACATCTATGGGATGCAACTGTGGTTGAAAGTTAGACATTAATTGTATTGTTTCCCTTACATGTACTCTCCCGAAAATAGTAACACTCAACGAAGAAAAGTCGGTGAATTGTGCAACACAAAGTGAGTGACAGTGATATTTGAATTAAGTGTAAGTTTTTGATTGTAGAACCCAGTTTCATTCCGGAAACGGATTTAACTCATCATTTTGTTAAAAATAACCTTAAAATGTAAGTTTTTGATTGCTTGTTCAAGACAAAATTTTAATTTAAAGTATTGCAGACATTGTTGGAGCTACTCGATGGAAATGAAACTGTTTATTGGAGCATAGATACCATGATTTCCGATGATCCCAACGACGCAGTTGATTTCCCAACCGAGTTTCTTAAGAAGCAGTGCCCATCTGGAATGCCACCACATTTGATGAAATTAAAAGTTGCTGCATGTATCATGCTATTGCAAAATCTGAACGCAGAATCGGACTATTGAATGGCACGCGTTTGGTCATAAAAGTCTTGCATCGGAATTCGATTGACGCAGACATTATCACTGGCAGTAATAAGGGAGAACGAGTCTTAATTCCTCGCATTGACTTAGAACCGAGCGAGCGCAGTTCTGTATCGAGATTACAGATAAATCTGTATGGAAACTCAAGATTTGCAGACGATAGCATCGTGGCAATATCAGTGCACATAATTTGTTTGTGAAGATAGCACAAGATGCCAACGGAAGTCTGACGCAACGATATGAAGAGGTCACGCGTGGATATTAAAATTAATATTTTGAAACACGAGAAGGTATTTTTTAAATTTGAAACACCCCTACCCACTTAGTTCTGAACGAGATTCAATTGGATTGGTTGATTTGAGAGGCCGGAATATACAATGTATCTCATTGAAAAATTAGGCGGAAAAAGCTGAAAATTGAACTGAGGATTGTGAGATATAATGTAACAAAATCGGAGATACAGCACACACTGTAGCGCAAACGTCAGATTAGCGACTCCTAAAAGCCAGAAATAAAAAGGAGACATTGGACTTAGAAATTCCACAACTATAAGTAACAGATCGAGTATTGGGCAACTTAGGAATTTACAAGTAAACCCGAATTTTTAATACCGGACTGGAAACTTAGGAATTTGATCACAAGTCATAGAGGAATTAAACAAAAGTTTTCCCAGGCCAGTGATTTCGCAGAACACCGGCCATCAGAGGAATTAACTGTAATTTCCAAGACCAAAGTGATTTCGAAGCATCTAATACCTTAAAATTTCAAATTTAGCTTGACAACCAATAATCATGTAACATTAACACTGGTCCTTTGGTGCATCACACGCGATGTAAAAGTAAAATATTCTGTTTGCTGGTTTTCAACATGTTAACAATCAATCACTTATTTTTTTGCTTGTTTTTGTGAAGTTCTGACAAGACCAATTTTTATTGTTTGAAAGTTTGTAACGTTTAATACTGTTTTAAACGCAAATATTAATATACTGTCTATACGACGAAACAAAGACCTACATGGAAATCAAGGGCTCCAATTGCATAGTCGAACAGTCAGAGACTTCAACAGCCACTCTGAAAGATACCCAGGTACAGACAGCATAGGAGATAAGTTGAGGACTGGGAGGTAGTTACAAAACAACAAGCTAGATGACAAAACCAGTTTTTCCTCTAGAAGACGGCACCACTTTAACTCCTGATCTAGCCTTTTCAACAGAGGACATCTTGTACAAAATTGTTAAGGGGCTTGATCAGCTGGCAGATAGCGACCACAAACCAATACAGCTGGTCATAAATATAGAATATCTTTCCTGCCTCGATGGAACAACAAACGAGCTGGACAGTTTTGCAATGTTGACAGATAGGTGTTGTGACCTTTAACACGTGGAACAGCAATATGAAAGCAATGGTTGAAAGGGAGAGTTGCAAAAGCTTGAAGAGAAGCCAGAAACACAGAAGAGAGAACAAACAGCTGAAGCAAATATCCTGCTCAAAGCCACCAATGCAAAATACAAAAAAACATTAAATCAAAACTAAAAAAAAAAAAATCTCATAAACAATGAGAGCCTTAAACAACGAAGGATCTTATACTGTAACAAATAAATCACAATCAGTGACAATATGCTCACAGGCAAAAAAGCCGCAAATGTGCTAGTGCAAATCACATTGATGCCCCTATAGCCAGGAAGAAGTCATAGATGAACAGTTGGGTTATGAAAACACCATGAAGATTGCACTAAAAGAGCACATGATGACAATGAAAGAAATGGAATAGGCAATATGGTCACCAGAAGAAATCATCGTGAAAAAAATGAGATAACCAATGAAATGATAATAGGTAAAACACAAAGGCATAAAAGAAGCTTCTGGCAGTCCTAAAACTGCAGCTGGAAACGAGGAATTGTATCGCAGGCATGGAAAGAAGCATGCTGATACTTTCAAAAAAAATTCAGACCTGACTGAACCAAATTGCTACAGATCAATCAGCCTACTTAGTTGTGTAGGTAAACTGATGGAGAGCATGATAAATGCCAGACTGGTGTAACGTTAAAGAAAAACCCCTTCTAATGCCACAACAAGCAGAATTCAGATAACACAGATCCACTGAATAGATCAGCAAGTTGCCTTCTAAGAGAAAAAAATACGATTTCGATTTAGGAAGATTTGGAGAAAGTATGGACAAGAGATTGAAAGTCAAGCTGCAAAGAAGTGGAGTGTGGGGAAAATGTACAAATGGATTAGCAAAGAATAGCACCGCCAGAGCACAGCTACAGACTAGTAGGAATTTTATGGAGCACGGGGTCCTGTCGCCTATTCTGTTCATTGCATACATAAATAACAGAACAAATTTCAAGAAGAACACACAATGCCTCATTTGCAGATGGCTTAGCCCTATGGATCTCTGGTGAGTAAATATCACTACGGCAAACATTCGGATGCAGAAAGCTCTGACATCACTAGTGGAGTAGGTCAGAATGGCTAACGAAGATAAATGCAAGGAAAACAACACACACAGCGTTTCCCTCTCAAATAAACCACAAACTAGTGCTTAATGGGAAAAACGTATGCAGGGTGAAAATTTGAACTAACGTCGTTTGATTTAAAAAAAAAACAGATTGAAAGAAACCAAAATAGAGGATGGAAATGTAAAAACTTGCTGAACAGCTTGGGGGACAGATAATGTGCTAAATAAAGCTATAACCAGGTCAAGTAACAAGTCCTAGTATATATCATTGCGGCATGGGCAACAGCAGCTTTCAACGATAAAATTAAGACTATTACACTCGAAAAGATTCAACCAGTGGAGGACAGAAGATAGCAGGGCCCAAAAACAAGCCGAGAAATTCAGGAAATGTACCATTCAATAAATGGCATTGAAAGGGGAAGACTCCAGCAAAATAACTGAAGAATCAGCCAAATCAATCATGGGAGCAGATTCCATAACTGTGATATCAACAATTAAACAGCGCTTCCCATAAATGATAGAAAACATTACTGGCGAGAGAAAGAAGAGAAAGACTGCAAACACAGAGAAAGGCCATAGCCAAGCAACATCTGGACCCATGCCTAAACAGATGGATCAGCAACAAATACAACAAAAGATGGAAGTGGGGGAATGTTGCTTGAGTACACTGGTACGCACTGGTACATAAAAAATGCTGTCTGTGGCAACAGGAAAATTCTCAAGCAAATTCAAAGGCCTTGAAAACTGCAGCAGAGGTCCTAATGAAAGAGAGAAAAGGTGCACGCTGAAAAGCCAGAACAATGCAGACCTGGAGTACAATGCAGATCTTTAGTACTCCATATAGCCACCGATTCAAATAAATTGTACTACAGTGGATTCCAGCTTATTAGCACATCTCCGGCAACAAAGAAGCTAACAGACAGGCTGTAGATATTGATCCAGCGGCACTTGGGCTTTCGTCACCGACTTGCAAAGGAAGCCTTCAAGTATATCTTTTAAAGTGCAGATACAAGAACGAATGGGCAGCAGAACATCTAGGTCACACACAAAATGTTGCATATTACCATTTCTGCAGAAAAGTGATAATCTTCACAGCATGGGCCACAACAGATTGGGATACCACATATTCAATGCTAAAGAACTACCGATGAGTGTGACAGTTGCACCGATAAAATGACTGCTGAACATCTGATTCAAAGATGCTCAACATATGACGAACAGAGAAAGCACATGTGGCCATCACCAGTACCATTCCTAGAAAAGCTCTATGGAAATAGAAATAGCCTCAAGCTGACAACTGATTCCTTTGAGCATTCAAGTTGACGACTGAGAGTGTACGAAGAAGAAGATCACTTCCAGTAGTAATTAAAATAAATATGAAGATAAAAATAACAGGAAATATAAGAAAAGAGGAACCCCCCGTATTTGATATAAAAAATAAAACAATTATCGTCAAAAATGATCATTCGTGACTGTCGTAACACTGTGTATGAACAGAAATACTGGAATCTATTGAAATAGGGGACGTTTGCGGTCTTTTTTTTCCTCACCACATGAATTTTCTGAGATATTCATGCTTTTCGGCACTATATAGTAATTGCCACGTTGCAAAAGAGACTAAACTAGCATAATTATATACTATGTTGTACTCATTACCTCCTTCTTTTGGCCGAGAATCAAATGCACGCACTCAACTGAACCAGCAGTCACCGCAACATGGAGAGAATTAAACCCCGAACCATCACCAATGGATGGATCAGCTCGTAAGTCGATCAAAAGCTTGGTCATTTTGGCATGTCTGTTATTACATGCATAGTGGAGTGCCGTTTTTCTCTGAAAATAAAAAATGGTTTGATTTCAACGATGCAGCTTAAACAACCAAAACACTGACATTTATATAAACAGTAGCATATACGTAACGACAACATGTAGAGTTTTTAAAGAATCTACACACAGATAATTTCCGTGAAGCAATGGAATAATCAAGAGCTTCCGCATGTTCACCTTGTTCTTTGGAATACACAGGTACGAAAACTATATTACCGGTTACGAAAACAGAAGTATGAGAAATATTACGAGCAGTATATTCCTGACGATACGTATATTTTTTTTTTTTTTTAGGAATAGATCCAGGGCCTGTTTTCAGTATGCACTTCTCTGAGATGGGATCCATTGGAGCAGTATTCTTTTGAATGGTAGGCATCGAAGTGGCATTAGTCTACAGACAAAGCTGAAGGTGTACAGAGCTGCGGTGCTTCCAGTGCTGCTATATGCATGTGAAACATGGACTGTATACAGGCGCCACGTAAAGAAGCTAAACCACTTCCATACAGTCTGTCTCAGGAAGATAATGAACATCAAATGGCAAGACAAGATCCCGGATACCGCCGTTCTTGACAGAGCTGGTATCCCTAGTATTGATACTATTCTGATGCAGTCACAGATTCGCTGGGCAGGTCATGTAGTCCGCATGCCAGACCATCGACTGCCAAAGATACTCTTTTATGGTGAGATGCAGAAGGGTAAACGCTCCCATGGTGGCCAAAAGAAGCGCTTTAAAGACACGTTAAAGACGTCATTGAAAGCCTTTGACATAAACTCAGACACATGGGAAGCTGCTGCGCAAGACCGAACTGCTTGGCGCACATCTCTTCGTAAAGGTGCAGCGGCATGCGAATCATCCAGAAGAGCAGCAGCAGAACAGCGGAGACAAGCTAGAAAGGACCGTGTAATAAAACCTTCACATGAAGCAAACATTCCCTGCCCACACTGTCCGAGATCTTTCCAGGCCCGCATCGGGCTCATCAGTCACCTTCGTACACATAGACTAACCTAACATATTCCTAAATAATTCGATAAACAGAGTTGTCTTCATCACCCGTGATGGACGAACAACAACAGGCATTGTTTGTGCAGCACTACTCAGGAAATTAATCTTACCTATACCTTGTACCGGTGTAGGGCGTTCCCTGACAAATCCCAGAGCTATGCCAGCGAGAGATTTACTCCTAGCAGGTATAGCCAAGCTGGACAGGTCTGCGCGGAAGGAGTTAGACAAAAGCTGGTACCCTGGTCCTCTAGGTTGGGCATTTAGCATTGTCTATGTGAAAAAATCACAACACTTACGTTTCCGTTAAGAAGAAAAAAAACCAGAACTAGATTTTAACGAAAGGGAAATTGAAACAGACTGTAACGGAAATAAAACACCACAGGCTACACATATTAGGAATAGAGTAGATGGGCGGGGGCAGAAAGATAAACAGTAACAAGGGAAACACTCGGGAAGAGATATTGCCCAAAATAGTGAAGGCGTAACTATTATCATGAAAAAGGGCATAGAAAGGGCATTATTGAAATGGAAGCCAATAAACACATTAATATATTATCGCTCCGTTTTCCGCTGATCGCTTTTTGTACACCCGTCTTTGTTCATTCATCAGTGCTGCTTCCTCTGTTTGACTTGCAAGGTTATCTTTGAATTGCCCGTTATCAACTGGGGCTTGACGTTTTTTTTTCCTTGCTCAGCTGACTGTACTGTTCAAAATATATTTCCTTTAGCCTAGGTGACTTCTATTTTGATTTGATTTCTTTCCCAATCGTTTTCAACGTTTCTGGTGTGCCTTTCCTGGAATCCCAATCAAGTTTTGCTGCTATACACTGTCGAAATTGTACTTAATTTCTGGTCAACATCTTGAACTACTGTCTCTTCCTGGCTCTTGGCAGTTTCAGATGCAACTGCAAATGCTTTTCTTGTGAGGGGATTCTTCAATTTCCTGATGTCAAATCTTTTATGTTTTGTGGTTTTGGGCACAATAGCCCTGATCCATCTTTATTCTTGTTATTACTAGGTGGTGATCCCTCCCCAAGACAGTTAAAGACAAGAACAGAACACTCATCACTACAGAACGGGGGCAAGAAGCAAGATCAGCAGAACAAATACTAAATAAAACACTTCCAGAGCCACAATTGAGCATTCCAGAGGCAGAAAATGATTTATATATAAATATTTCACGCAGGGAAGAAATCGCAGCTAAAAGGTCCAAGGACGGTAAAGATCCATGACAATCAATGCATTAAAACAGATCCTATATTTGCACAAATCTGGCGAGCAGACACCAGTGGAGTGAAATAAAGGAATTTGTTAAATTTCCAGAGAAAAGTGACCTAAATGACTGCAACACTTACTCTCAGAAGAATTACTTTTAGATCAGTTGGGAACAGAATAATTATACATAGCATTTCAAGAGCACTAGAGATACACATTTTATTTGTCCCATTTTTCTCTTTCTTTCACTTCCTTCCTAATTACGCCTTTTATTTAAGTATAGCTTTACTCAATTACATGTTCGGACTCAGAGCGACACTATTTTGGGGACTGATGATGGTGGTGAAAGAAAATTTCTTCCTCCCATCATTGAGGAATCGGTTGATGATTTCCAGCCTGTTGAGAAATCATCAGATGTCTATTTTGACTCGAGTGAGTCACTGGTTGTTGATTTGGATCAAACCACATCCAGTTTGGATGATATGATACCCACAAGTGTCAATGACAATGTTGTTAATATTGAGACCATCCACATCTATCATTGATGTTGTTGTACCAAACATTGTTAATGTCGAGGGTGGTCTGATCTCAAATATTGTTTGGTGGTATACTATTCAGTCAATACTATATGTTTGGCTGTTCTTTTTCTTGTTCCAATTGTCCTACTAATATATGATTTTTCCTTTTCATATAGGAATATCATGCATATTAATATTACGTCAGCTATTTTCTTTCAGGTGCAATTCAGTCGTTGTTGAATACCTCGCGTCTTCATAATCTTACAACTAAACCTTCTAAAATAAGAATAGGTTTCACTGAAATTTCGTTTCTTGGTCATAAAGTAGGAGGTGGTTTTCTTTAACCTGAATATTCTACTGTCTCAAAAATCTTGAAACTTGTAATTCCTAGAACTAAGAAACAGGTTCGCAGTCTATTAGGCTTATTAAATTTCTATGGAAAATTCTTCCCTAATTTTTCGGATATTACCTCAGTTGTCAAAGAAGAACTCGCCAAATAGGATTGTTTAATCCCATGCCTGTTATGTTGCGTTAAATGTAATGAAATTCGGTTGCTCTGATTCATCAATCTTGAGATTACCTGTCACTCAGTTTCCCTCTATCTTTAGAGTCTATGACTTTGGATCAAGAATCGATCGAGAAATGCAGCCGACTTCGGAGGCTACGGCTAACTATGAACAGCCTTTGTCATGGGTTGATCCGTGTACTGTTGCATTTACTGACGTGTTCGTCTGACACTACTGCTTTCGCATAATACGTCCAAGAGGGGAGAATAATATATTATTTTGAGTACTATATATGCTGAAAATTAATCTACAGGGTTGCGTTTTCAAAGAAAGAAACGTTGCTGATATGAGAAAGCGGTTCACACAGCAACAGGATGATGATGAATTCTTGAATGAAGTGATACCTTGTTGAGCTCAACGCATTACTTACGGATATTGTGGATGAATGACAGTGCTTATATGCAAGTTACAGACTTACAAACAGAACGTTGGCGGAATGTTACTGTTGAGGATTGCTTCATGTCTGCAGCATGGCGCATTCCTCAAATGATTATATCACCGCGACTGACGTCGATGATTGTTTCATGTCTACAGACATTTGGATTTGTGCACGATCCGAATGACTGTATCATGGAACACCTCAAACGAATAGAGATATATCTCATCGACCGATGTCGATGATTGTTGCATGTGTGCAAGCATGTGAGTTTGGCCAACTCGGATTGCTGCACCATGGAACATCGCAATTGAATATATATTAACGACGTAGTATGCATATCTCTATGCATGACGCGTATGTCTTTGTAACGTCATTCGACTTGTGGGTTTTGACCCGAACGGCAGTGTGTTTCAGAAGTGTGGCCATTGCCACTTATATTGTGTGGTACGACCACTTATTAATTGTGTGGCTGGGAAGCCAATTGAGCAGTGTATTTCTTGAACCAAACGTAAGTCGTCGTATGAATAACGCAGTTTGCATAATTATGGCAGATTAGCCTGGCGTGGTATGCCAAAAGAACATTATGGTACTAGCAATAGTGTAAGACTAGTATAGATGGATATTGTACAGCTAGCGGCAAGCGTAAGCCTAGTGTAACGGATATTAGACGACTAGCAGTAGACGTAAGCCTAGCATAATAAAAGTATTGCAGAACTAGCAGGATAGTTAAGTCTAGTGCAAAAGGCTATTATATAAACTAGCGTCGGGAGTAGTCTAGTTAGCCTCTGAATTTATGCCAAAGGACATTGGCCGTTAAAAGGAACTGACCTTGAACCAGAACTCTAGATAGAGATTGTGAACATGTGTTTATGAAATAATGATAACTCTTGCAGATCGTACATGAATGTGATGTGACTTTTGTTCCCATGTAGTTGGTGTCTGCTCATGGTATGAAATTACTAATTAAATATTTTGAGTCGTCAAAATCACGGTCTTATCAACTGTCGTATTCGGAGTTGAGTTAAATGCTATTTATCTTCAACTGATCATGACCAGTGATGATTAATGTCTTAACACGCTGCATCTCACACTGCCAATATAATCAATAAGACAAGAGACTACTACAGGTCAGTCAAGGGTCGAATATTTAATATGATACATGTTTAGCACATAATGTATCACAAGGGTTAAAGCAGACATTATCGATACCAACGAACAGTATTACGGAATCCTACAAAAGTGATAAGAACCCGAGGGACTTTGACTCTATAAACTGAATACGCATATAATAACTTGGTCATCCTCAAATACTAGAAGTCATCGAAGCACCCAGAACATACTGGGGTCCCGAAGCCCGTAACATACTGGTGTCAGAAAGTGTCTGGATTTCGTGAATACTGGATTCCCCCCTTCAAGTATCGAGGAAAGTCAAACTGATGATGAACGTTATGAAGGCAAAATCATTCATTCAAGCCTAACTGGCAACTGAAATGCGCATGACAGAAAGTGACGTCACTACATCGATGCCGTCACCGCTAGCAGACAACATTGCCTGAGAGAATCCGAATTTTTCTTCCACCACAAGAGACTGATTCAAGCAGATAGAACGGTAATCTTCCACTCGAGAACCTGAACCAGTGGAGAATGTATCTCTTCATCAAATTCATCTGAGGCTGCGACGCAGATCGATTGAAGAAACTACGTTCGAAGACCGAAGCAATACTTTCAAAGATTAGAATTACATGCACTCATGTATTTCTCAGAGGGACAGCTAAACAGATAAGTTCTTGATTGTGCTTAGGCGCTTGAACATTATCATATTGTCCTTGCATTAGCTTTGGTTTACAGTTCATCATCACTTTACTTACTTTTCTACTCATCATCTGTGTTCCCCATTCATGTTTATTCGTATATTTGTATATTCGTCGTGTTTAATATTGACTGGAATTTTCCCAGGAAAACTTCAGTGAATGTTAACTTCTATTAGATTTGCATGCTTATATTCGCTGACTGAGGATCTGACTGATTATATTTTTTCTTTGGAGTCAGGATATAAATGTTTCTTCAGTTCGCAATATAACCATATTTTGTGTACTTAGCAGTTTCGTCAAGTGAATTACGTCCTCTTTATTTACGTAATCTAATTTCAGTACTGTTGACAATTGTTTTCGTGTGTGATCTAAAACTTCTTTGTCTACACGTTCGTTTAAGACGACTTGTCTCGATATATTTTTGTGATGTAAATTCTTTTCTTTCTTTTACTGATTACTGAGTATAAGTCTCCTTTATTTACTTTATAAGTGTAAAGTGTTGTCGTATAACTGGAAAATCATTTCATTGTAACTCATTTGATTGTTTTCACTGTCTTTGTCACATGTTCTTGGAACTTGTTTGTTATTGATTAATATATTCACGTACATATTATAGTGAGTTCTATAGTCCTGGTGTATATTATAGACTATCGAAGGTACTCAGAAACTAATTATCATGTCTACACTACAGGAATTCATTGATATTGGAAAAAGTTATGGAAAATCAGGAACGGAACTACAAAGTTTTGCAGATACGAAATATGATGAATACTTATCGCGTCTGGAAAGAATGGAACAGCGCGAAATGACTAAACGAGCTGATGAGCTTAGGAGGTTTGAATTAACCCAAGAAAGGGAATTGAAGGAAAAAGAAATATCCATGAAATTGGAATTAGAACGATTGACTATAGCTCAACAAGAGAAATACAGAGAATTTGAGAAAGATAAAATGGCTCAACGTGATAAAGAATTAGCTCAACAAGAAAAAGACAGAGAACAAAAAGATAAAGAAATGGAATTAAGGAGAATGGAACTTATGCAACTGGATCAAGCAAATAAAAATGCCATGGAAATGGAAACATTAAAACTTCATGCAGAAAAAGAAAAAGCTTTAGAATTAGCTAAAGTGCAGTCTGAACAGACTAAGACTGCGGCTGGTACTACTATTTTCTATCCTAAGTTAAAAATGCCACATTTTGACCAAACTCGCGATTGTGTTGACTCTTTCTTATCTAGATTCATCATCAAGGTCACAGCTCTGAACATACCCAAAGAAAGATGGAGCAGTCTTTTACTTGATTTTTTGACTGGTGACTCACTTAAATGTTTCATGAGTCTTGATGACAAGAGCAGAAGCGATTTCGATGTCGTAAAAGAGGTATTACTAAGACGTTTCCAGTTAACTGAGTCTGGATTCAGAGATCGCTTTCATGCGGCTAAGCCAAGCAAGGATGCAGATTTTGGTGAATTCATTGCATCAATCAAACATTTCCTTAGCAGATGGATTGATCTGTCTGATATAAATAAAACATATGAAGGTGTTATAGATCTCATGCTGCGAGATAAAGTTTTATCCGCATGCAGCACTGAATTAGGAGCATTTTTACAAGAAAGACATCCTAATTATGTCGATGAGTATGAAAAACTCGGAAGACAGTATCAAACCGCACATCAGAATAAAGATCTTCATAGATCGACTATTCGAGATCCTATGCCTGTGTGCGCGGCTCACCATGATCAGATACCTCGATCGAAGAGCTTTGATGGACGTTGTCGTTCAGATTATTATCAATCTGACAGAGGTTTTTATAACTTCCGTCGTCATCGCTCTCATTCGAATTCATATCGACGAGGTTATAGAGGATATTCACCTCATGATCGTGGGTATCACAGAGGCAGGGATTATGATGGTTCACATCAAAAAGGATACTATAAACAGAGATCATCTTATGGTAGAGATGCCAGGAAGGATGACTCTACTGATTTTTATTATAGCAATAAAAAGTCAGTCAATAATAACAAAGGTAATGCCAGATCTCCGTCGAGAGACAAAAATAAACATAGAGATGCAAATAATTGCAGTGTCAAAAAGGAGAAGGGTAATGATGATAATGATCATGCGAACGCATGTATGGTAATGAATGATACATGTTATGAGTGTCAGTCGAAAAACAGATTAAAGTCTACAATTACACTTGATTGTGGTCATTGTATGCCTACAATGTCGGCATGTGTAAATGTTGGTTATCTTACATTTCATCCCGGAATATTGGATGGTAAGGTAGTAAGAGTTTTGCGTGACACTGGGTCCTCAACGATAGGCATAAAGCACTCGCTTATCGAGCCCTGTGCTTTTACAGGCAAATCAGTTAAGTGTGTCACATTTGGTGGGAATATAGAAACTTTCCCTGTGGCACGAGTGTACATTGATACTCCTTTTTACACAGGCACTGTCTATGCCTGCGGCTTGAGAGCACCCATAACTGAAATTATAATAGGAAACATACCAGGAGTTAAAGATTGCACTCCTGAGGAGATTGCGATGTGGGTTGAATCTCACCCACAGGTGGCAAATGCTGTTGTAACGAGAGCACAACAGTTAGCTACGGACATGGCTACACCACCTCTTCCTATAATAGATACAATTATGTCTCAAGTTGGTACTGTTACACCTTCTGTTTTTGCAGAAAAACAGAAGAGTGACCCAACTTTATAAGGATTGTTTAGCCGAGCAGAACAAAAAACGATTAAATACACAAGAGGGGCTAAACAATGGTTCAAGATAAAGAAATCAATACTCACTAGATATTATGATGATGGCAAAACAATTATACATCAAGTGATAGTACCTAAGGAATACAGACCATTGGTCCTACAAACAGGTCATGACTCCCCTATGGCAGAGCAAATGGGGATCAGAAGAACATTGTTTCGTGTTACGTCACAATTTTATTTGCCTGGTGTTAATAAGGATACAAAGTTATACTGCAAATCATGTACAACATGCCAAGGTATAGCACGTAAGGGCAGGTTCCATACGGCACCCTTACAGATTACAGACGTGCCTGAGAGACCTTTCAAAAAGATTGCAGTAGATATAGTGGGTCCGTTATCAATTGTTTCAAATAATGGATTTCGTTATATTTTAACTTGCGTAGATCTTTGCACGCGTTGGCCAGAAGCCATACCATTGAAAACCATCACAACTGCATCTGTGTCTGATGCATTATTTTCGATATTTTGTCGAATCGGTTTTCCGGAGGATATTTTGTGAGATCAAGGATCACAATTTACTTCCAACATCATGAAGGATTTAGAATCCATGTTATCTATTCACCACTCGTTTTGTAGTGCGTATAGGCCCCAATCAAACGGTGTGTGCGAGCGCTACAATAGCACTCTAAAACAGATGTTATCTAAGATAACTGAAGAATGCCCTCGTGAATGGGACAGGCTTCTGTCGGCGGACCTGTTCGCTTTTCGTGAAGTGCCTCACGAAAGCACGGGGTGGTCTCCGTTCGAATTGGTTTATGGTTCGAATCCTCGCGGACCAATGATGATACTCAAGGATTTGTTGATTGGAGCATCAATTGATACAGCTACTCGAAACAGCTACGAGTTAGTTATTGATCTCCGACAACGAATCATTGATGCGTGCACTTATGCATCCCAGAGTATAAAATCAGCCACTCAACGATCAAGATTATTACATAATCAAAAGAGAATATTAAGATCCTTCAAACCAGGGGAAAAAGTTTGGTTGTTGCTACCTCATAACGATAACAAATTACTGATATCATGGCAAGGTCCATTTGATGTTATCAAACAAGTCACAGATGTTGACTACTCGGTAAACGTTAGAGGTAAAATCAAAACCTTCCATGTCAACATGCTAAAATTAGCAGTTGAAAGACCACAGGAATTAATTCCTGTCATTAACTCTATTGATGATTCTTCACATCATACTGCTTCTTTTGCAGTTGTTCATGAAGAAGATACCACTTCGTCTATCCCTTTACAATTCCAATTACCTTCTTTGCAATCATCGGAGTCTTGGAAAGACGTAACTATTTCTTCTTCACTGTCTTCTTCACAACAAGATCAAGTTCGGGATATTCTTATTTCTTTCAAGGATGTTCTCACCGACCTTCCAGGTCAGACATCGCTTATATCCCATGATATTACTCTTACTGATTATAAACCTATCAAACTTAGACCCTATCCTATATCTTTACACCACAAAGATAGGGTAGAGAAAGAGTTAAAAGAGATGATACGTTTAGGTGTGATATCTCCTTCGGAATCACCATATGCATTCCCAATGGTGATAGTTAAAAAGAAGGATGATTCTTTACGTATTTGTATTGATTTTAGGCGATTGAACAAAATTACAATCACAGACGGTGAGCCTATGCCACTTTTAGATGATCTGTTGTCAGAATTATCTAATGCTACTTTCTTTAGCAAACTAGATCTCTCTAAAGGCTACTGGCAAATTCCTCTTGCCGAAAATGCCAAACCTTACACAGCTTTCACAACTCCGTTTGGGCTCTACCAATGGAATTATATGTGTTTTGGGTTAGTGAATGCGCCAGCGACGTTTGTGCGCATGATGCGCCGCCTTCTTGGCGATCGTAAAGATGTCATCACGTACATCGATGACATCTGCCTCTTTCGTGACTCGTGGGAAGACCATATTGATGGTTTAACTTCCCTTCTACATACGTTACGTATGCATGGTTTGACTGTGCGACCTTCAAAGGTCCAAATAGGTTGTCAGGAAATTTCTTTTCTTGGTCACCGCATAGGTAACCACAAACTGTATCCTGACGACAATACAGTCAAAAGAATTCTAGAAATTTCTACCCCTTCAACTAAGAAACAAGTTAGAAGCCTTTTAGGCTTGATAAACTATTACCATAAGTTCATCCCGCATTTCGCACAACTATCTACACCTTTGTCCGCACTGTTGACCAAAGGTAGTCCTAATAAGGTACGTTGGGACAAAGATTGCGAAAGCGCTTTGGTAACAATTAAGAAATTATTTAGTAATGCACCTATTTTGTTATTACCGAATATACGTATTCCATTCATACTTCAATCAGATGCCTCGAGCTACTCCATGGGTGGCTGTTTGCTGCAATGTTACAAGGAAACACTCCATCCATGTTTCTATGTGTCGAGGAAACTGACTCCGGCTGAACAGAAGTATGCGACAGGTGAACGTGAGCTCCTGTCGATCGTCTGGTGCCTGGAGAAGCTAGCAAGATACCTCATCGGCACACATTTTTTTATCATGACAGACCATAGTCCTCTTACTTACATAACAGCTAGGACAATGCGTAACGCTAGAATACATCAATGGTACCTATTGATTCAAGAATTTTCATTTACGATTCTGCCTATTGCTGGATCAGACAATAACTTGGCAGATCTTTTATCGCGCAACTTCTCTGAGAAGAAATTGAATTAACTCTTTGGTCACCATGTTGACAAGTGCTATTACACTGACAAACAACATTTTTCTTTCTTATATAAGAATAAGTGTTCTTAGGTCAGTTTCTTGCGCTGATTTCAAATCTGAAATCCGTTTATCTCTATCACGTCGGGTTCTTAAGATATTTGTGAATAAATATATTTTTGGGAAACCGTTATTTGCTCCGTTTCATTTTTACTATATAACTTATTAAAAATTAATAAAAAAGCAACATAATTCTACTTTTTATACTGCTAAAAGATGCATGACATATGTTACGCGATTTTTCTAATAGTTACTGTATTTTGAAATAATTCTGAGCAAAATATGGCTTCTAGAAGTTGTAGAAATTCGGCTGATCTGTTCTGTTACGTGTGCGGATATTTTACCGATCGTGTTGACCAGAAAAACTTTACACCATTACTAAAGAAAGCATATGAACTTTATTTCGATTTGAAAGTTAATGATGCAAATAAATCTTGAAAGCCAAATGCAGTTTGTTCGATACATTGGCAGGTTGGTTACGAAAATCGCCGAAGCATAAGTCGATGCCTTTTGGAGTGCCAGTAATATGGCATGAACATACAAATCACACTACTGATTGTTACTTCTGCTTGACAAATATCCATGGTTTCACTTTTAAAACTAGAAAGTCTGTGGTTTATTCAAATATTGAATTGGTTTCGAAACCAGTGCCTAATGATCCAATCACGTGTCCGATCCAAGTACCACCAGAACAATATCCGTTGGACGTAAATGAACCATCAGAAAGTGATAGTTTACATGCTTTAGAAACTAATTCTGACTCAGATTACATATCGGTGAATGATGGTGTTTACTTAATTAACCATTCAGAACTTTCAGATCTAATACGTGATCTCGCTCTTACCAAAGGACAAGCGGAATTACTCGGTTCGCGACTCAAAGAATGGAATCTTTTAGCGCCCAATACTCCGATATCTAAATTTCGTCATAGACACAGAGAACTTGTTCAATACTTTGAGATGGATGATGACATTTGCTATTGCAAAGATGTAAACGGTCATGAGCACATAGTCAACGAATGGTGATTTTTCATCGATTCTTCCAAGACTAGTCTAAAAGCCGTGTTATTGCATAACAGAAATTTATTTTCATCAATTCCAGTCGCCTACTCTGTTCATATGAAAGACACTTATGACAATATGGCTATACGTTTGGAAAAAATAAAGTACAATGACTACCAATGGCGGATTTATGGAGACCTAAAGGTCATTGCAATTCTCACGGGCATGCAGACTGGGTATACTAAATTTAGTTGCTTCCGATGTGAATGGGACAGCCGCAACAGACAGGAACATTATGCAAGAAAGGTGTGGCCTATCCGGGATCGTATGCAGCTCGGGCTTAAAAATGTAATACACGAGCCATTAGTTAACAAAGACAGCTTCATTTTACCACTGTTACATATAAAGTTGGGGCTCATGAAGAATTTTGTAAAAGCGTTAGATAAAACGAGCAAAGCTTTCACTTATCTTCGAGAAAAGTTTCCGCAAGTTAGCGATGCAAAGATAAAGGAAGGTATCTTTGTAGGACCTCAGATTAGGAAAGTTATTGCAGACAAACAATTCGAGAACTTGTTACATGGTAGTGAACTTCGCGCATAAATGGCATTCAAATCGATCGTCGATAACTTTCTGGGAAATCACAAATCTGTCGACTATGTTGCATATTGTTAAGCAGTGCATAGATGCATACAGAATTATGGGCTGTAACATGTCCCTCAAAATCCATTTGCTCGATTCGCATCTTGACCTTTTCCCTGACAACCTTGGCGATGAACATGGAGAACGATTCCATCAAGATATCGCCGTAATGGAGTCACGTTATCAAGGACGGTGGAGTGTGACCATGCTTGCCGATTATTGTTGGATGCTTCATCGCGATGTACCACATGCCATTCACCGACGAAAGTCGACTGCAAAGAAATTCAAGCCTACATAACTGTTATACTTCTTGTACGAATGATGTTGTAATACTGTATGCGTTGTTAAAAAACTTTAATTGCGTATTTCTAGAGATCCCGACCTGATAGAGAAAAACGGTTTGCAGATTTAAAAACAGCGCATTAAAATTGACCAGAAAAACATAGAAATGTTAGAGAAAGAAAAAAAAAGTTTTTTTTTTGTTAGTCAGTGTTATTAATGTTATAAAATTTAATGTGTCTACTTAATGATTATGATAGTTATAAGTAGATAGTACTGATACTAATATGGTCTAGGGACGTACGTCTTCTCCATCACTATCATCCGTGCCACAAGTGTCACGTTTGGAAGTGAGGGGGATGATGTTGAGGATTGCTTCATGTCTGCAGCATGGCGCATTCCTCAAATGATTATATCTCCGCGACTGATGTCGATGATTGTTTCATGTCTACAGACATTTGGATTTGTGCACGATCCGAATGACTGTATCATGGAACACCTCAAACGAATAGAGATATATCTCATCGACCGATGTCGATGATTGTTGCATGTGTGCAAGCATTTGAGTTTGGCCAACTCGGATTGCTGCACCATGGAACATCGCAATTGAATATATATTAACGACGTAGTATGCATATCTCTATGCATGACGCGTATGTCTTTGTAACGTCATTCGACTTGTGGGTTTTGACCCGAACGGCAGTGTGTTTCAGAAGTGTGGCCATTGCCACTTATATTGTGTGGTACGACCACTTATTAATTGTGTGGCTGGGAAGCCAATTGAGCAATGTATTTCTTGAACCAAACGTAAGTCGTCGTATGAATAACGCAGTTTGCATAATTATGGCAGATTAGCCTGGCGTGGTATGCCAAAAGAACATTATGGTACTAGCAATAGTGTAAGACTAGTATAGATGGATATTGTACAGCTAGCGGCAAGCGTAAGCTTAGTGTAACGGATATTAGACGACTAGCAGTAGACGTAAGCCTAGCATAATAAAAGTATTGCAGAACTAGCAGGATAGTTAAGTCTAGTGCAAAAGGCTATTGTATAAACTAGCGACGGGAGTAAGTCTCGTTAGCCTCTGAATTTATGCCAAAGGACATTGGCCGTTAAAAGGAACTGACCTTGAACCAGAACTCTAGATAGAGATTGTGAACATGTGTTTATGAAATAATGAGAACTCTTGCAGATCGCACATGAATGTGATGTGACTTTTGTTCCCATGTAGTTGGTGTCTGCTCATGGTATGAAATTACTAATTAAATATTTTGAGTCGTCAAAATCACGGTCTTATCAACTGTCGTATTCGGAGTTGAGTTAAATGCTATTTATCTTCAACTGATCATGACCAGTGATGATTAATGTCTTAACACGCTGCATCTCACACTGCCAATATAATCAATAAGACAAGAGACTACTACAGGTCAGTCAAGGGTCGAATATTTAATATGATACATGTTTAGCACATAATGTATCACAAGGGTTAAAGCAGACATTATCGATACCAACGAACAGTATTACGGAATCCTACAAAAGTGATAAGAACCCGAGGGACTTTGACTCTATAAACTGAATACGCATATAATAACTTGGTCATCCTCAAATACTAGAAGTCATCGAAGCACCCAGAACATACTGGGGTCCCGAAGCCCGTAACAGTTACAAATAATGTCATTTCAGGAGATTTTTGGGCGGACATATTTTGCGAATTTTGGATTAATTAACGGCTATATATTAAAGGGAATGGCGCTGAAATGAGTGACTCTAAATATCAAAGGGACACAACAATTAATTTCCTTTCTGACTATTTGTCGAGTGAGCAATGCTGGGTGTAATAACATTTGGATTCATACTAACGTAATATCGCATGGAGAACAATCATGGACATGATCAACGATGGATTTCCTCATACGTCTAAAGACAGTTTACAAACATTTATTAATTAGCGGAAGGACATTCCCTTATAAATTTTATTATTATGTGTAATATTAAGAGGTGATTAATGTGAATTCACCTGCTATTGTTGAGTCTTTGACACAAATTTATGTCACACTCACACTAGACTTTGCAACATTAATTGGCTAATACGCCATACTAGTATATATTGATACAACACATAGGAAAAGTTTTATCTATTGCCCACACTAAGGTGTTACATACAGGATTTTCTTGCTTCTCTTGCTATTAATATGTTATATTTATAACATTTCATTATGAATTACACATAACTTTATGCATTTGACAAAATGTCGCAGTCATACAATTTATTAGTTGTTTGTCTGCCTCATGTCATCTATTGACTCTATTACATAATTTAATTAATTTTAATGCTTTGCATTTTGAGACTAAGTGACTAATGTTACCTGATGTGTCTTCAACTTGCTAAAGATAGGAACTTTGTGGCACTGACAAAATGACTGCTGAACATCTGCTTCAAAGTTGCCCCTTATATGCGGTACAGAGAATGCGCATATGGCCGACGTAAGCTCCTTTCGTGGAAAAGCTTTATGGGGATTCAAATAACCTCAAACTTACAACAGCTTTCTTTGAGAACATTCAAGTGGACGTCTGAGAGTGTACGAAGAAGAAGAAGATAATCTTACAATCCAGGATTTCTTCATAGAGCTGAAAACCAGTGTTATAAATCTGTTCAAGGTTGACCCTTTTCCAAAATCACTTCCACGATGCTTTCGATATCAGTTTCAGTTTTAACAGGATAAATCCAAGGAAAGACACGTATTCTTCTGAAAATCAGTATCAACCTAACGAAGTGTTTGTGCCATTTGCTTTTGGTGCTTCTGATATGGAGTAGAATCACAGGAGGTCAAAATTGGGATGATGTAAAAATTTCTGGCGAACAGTTGAAGCCATCTGCTGGACAAATTCATTCTAATTATGACAGTGTTTTTGCATGGTGCTTTTAAACATGAGATGTATTTTTTAATGACTTGATCACAGTTTAATAACCCAAGGAATTTTCCAATTCTGCTTGTCTCTTCCTCTTTAAGGGATTCCATATCGCCACGCAATGCAAGCTTCTGTTGCTATAAATTTTATGCATAGATGTTGTATGGAGAACATCTCGCCATCCTGGTTTTTCAGTTGCAATTTGAGCTTCAAGCTCTGCGTCAATTATTTATCTGCTCTAAAAGATTTCTTACCTTCCATTATCGATTCTTGGATTTTCGTGGACTAAATCGTTGTGATTTTTTCCAGTAATTTAATTCCCTTTTCTGCTCCGAAAAAAAATTGAAAATGAGAAAGTATCAAAGAAAAGAAAGCTGCCTTTTTTCTCTGAAGTATAAATAAACCAGGAGCGCCAAACTTCTATGTATCCATTTCCCAACTTAAAAACACCCCATCTTTTATTCATTGCTCGATTTTACATAGGGATAAAAAAGATCTTCATTATTTTCAATATATTTCAAACCCAATATGATAATTTATGCCCTCAGTGTGCATCTGATAAAATGACAATTTGCTGTCTTTGTCCTGTTTGACTGATAATTTCCTGCGCATTGAGCAAAGCGAAATAACTTTTTTTTGGCCATTTTTTGGCGTTGAGTTTAATATTTTACTCCGGCAGTGTCTATCATAGATTAGACAGCCCATAGTCCTCGCTAATTTGTCACCCCTTTTGCCGAGGCCTTTATTTTCACTTTCCATCACCATTTCCTGCAGCTCCTGTTCACTTTTTGCTATTAAAATTGTATAATCAGCGTATCTCGTTCATATTATGTCCGCAAATGATATTCTTGACATATATATATATATATATATATATATATATATATATATATATATATATATATATATATATATATATATATATATATATATGTGTGTGTGTGTGTGTGTGTGTGTGTGTGTGTGGTAGGGTGGGCGAGATGAGGATGATGATGTTGTGATATTTGATCACTCTCTTGTACACTCGCAACCGACCCTAATTCAACAATAAAACTCTTGATTCTTAAGGCAGGGGCTGTATTTAATTTTACAACCCATTCAGTGACTAAGAGCACACTGAAGCAAACATTAAACAAATAAACCAACAAACCAAACACCAAACAAACACCCAGCCTGTGCTCGATTGCTAATCTGAAGAAGCAAACAAAGCAACGACTAGTTAAAATCATAGTTAAATAATCAGAAACACCATGCTCTCACCTGTAAAACTGTCCTTCCACACTGCGTGAAACTGAATATTCAACTATCAAGCACACACACATGCATGTCGTTTAGCGATACTAGTATGGTGTTGTGCATGAGGCTGGCAATCTCGACGTGTAACATAGATTGCTACCGAAACCACTACTGCAAGAGCACACACTCAGCTATCACACACACACACTCATGCGTGTCGTCCAATGAGACTAGTATGGTGTTGTGCATGAGGCTGGCAATCTCCCCATGTAACACAGATTGCTACCGAAACTACTACTGCACGAACTCTGAAGCATGTCGTATATGCCGACTGATGAGATTGAGAACTCATCATATAAAACCATTGTTACCCAAACAAACCACTGCCATAGCATATAAATGCTTCATGCAGGCTTCTGTTGGATTCAGCCGCACTGGTGTCGCCCTACTTTGCAAGGAGCAAACAGGAACGTTTATATCTCAAATGTGCTTTACGCACAAAGGAGTGGCTCTAATCTCACCAGAAATCTAAATGACTATTCTCACCTCACTCAAAGTAATCCACTACTGTGGCCTTAGGATCAATTATCATGAAATACACTCAACTACTTTTACATTAAAGAATAAAATATAATTATTCTTGACTTAACAAAACTGGAACTAAATACATCACCTAAAGGACAATTTACCACGAAAACTCTCTCTTCTATTACTGGGGAAAATTATCTTATCCTGCCTTGCCCACGTGTCTATTCACACAATATAAAACTGCGTAACATTATGGGCTTGATAACTAAGAGTGTTACTGCAGACTCTGTGACGTACGTTTAGTTCGACAAGTGAATTTTCTCTGATTTGATGGATGGATAAAGGGACTTTAGCTTTTCATAACATTAGAACCCCTGAACATTTGTTGTAACTTTTTGGTTTCGCCAGAGCGAACCGATTCCACCGGGACTCATTTAGTATGCGGCATGAGATCTAAAGACACTGAGACGATCCCCGAGCAGTGAAGCTAGTTTCTCGCAGGTATTTATCATCTCCGCGCGAACACTAAACCGCTCGCAAGATGGACCAGAGCGGTCAGAAGTAAGACACGGGGGGGAGATCTCAGGAAGGACGGGCGGCATGCTATCAAAGTCAGTAGTGGTCCCTGAAACGATTTCGCATCTCGGTGTTAAACACGGAACCGATCGCAGTGGGAGCGAACGGGGAAAGCCGACTCAAGCAGCGAGCGAAGATACGAGAGGCCAGGAGCGGCTTCTCTCTTTGGTCTGGCGGTCAGATCCCCAAAAGTCTTCTGAGATCTAAAAAGCTGTCAAGTTTCTCATGTCCCACTCATCTTTCATTTCATTCTAGATATATACAGACCTCGTAGAAATACACTTTATCACTCGCTGGCCAGAACTTAACAGAAGCACTAGCTATATTTGAAATCTTGCTAGATTATCCCATGGATTTTATACATATTTGCAGTGAATTCTATTCTGTGCAAAGCGGTAATATATATATATATTGTGTAAAGTGATCAGTGGTCTAGTTCATTCATTCTATTTCACTGGATTTTGTGTTAATTCAAATCTATTAAATTAAACCATCTCAATAGTTCCAGTTGTAAATGTAATGATATACCTGCTATATTATTTCCAAAAGATAATAGATTATAAATGCTTAAATTAACTTTTAAAGTCGCGAAGGAACTTATAATTAATAAATTTAGTTAAGTCCTATATTAATAGATGTGGGTTTAACCAATAAAACACGCGCAGTGGTTTATTAAATACATAATTAAATACGTGAGCGTATATAAAATAGTCTTAACGGGAAATTCATCGCGCTTTAGACAGGTTATTTGTTTTTCGGTATTTTACATGTCTTTTTTTCTTTCATACAGAGTGATCGTAACCTGTGCGATCCCAGCATAAAGAAAGCAATAGAGAAATCATACAGAGTCCTTTTCAGACTCGGTTCTTAACTTTTAGATATATTGATGGAACATTTTAAATATAATTCTTGTGGCGGTCCGATGCGACGTAGCTATCAATTACATGAAAGAAAGCATCCCCAAGAACTTTTTTTAAATAACTCATCAAATTTAATTACAATCTGTAATATAAACTGGAAGATGAACAGTGCCAGTAGCGATAAGTTATTTACGGCTCTACTGTGAGAGAATACCTATTTACCTGACTGTGACTGAGCCTAATTTTTCCTCACTGGATTTAAACCATACCGGTCAGTTGCTATCATCACGCCTTGAAGGAATTTTACCTCCAGCAGCGAAATTAAAGAGACCTTATTTTCATCCCTGTATTGAATTGTGTCAGTGCCATCCCATAGACTCCTTTTCATATAATAAAACATAATAACTCTGAGTCTTCAAGTCCGGCGATTAGTGGGAATATTCGCTATCAGCAAAACCTCGCTACATCTGGGGCGGGACATCGAAGTACTAAACATTTTCACGTGTCAAGAGTAATTGTTGTTTATATAATTCTATGGATTGTCTGATGCTGCAATCGGTAAGTGTGTGTGTGTGTATATGAGTGTGGATCCTCACGCGCGTGTATGAATGACAGGAAATTAAATCTTTTGTGTAATCATTTTTTTAACTTGCTTACCTGGTAATATATACCTTTTCTGTATACCCTACATTGTTCCTTTAAGTGGGATAGTTGATAATTTGTTAACTCTGTATAAAAACTCCTCCTTTTCATTTGCTTAGTAAAGGGAAGAACAATTGGGAAGAACAGGATTTCTTTCTACCACCTATACCTAATTTTGTAACACCTCTTTTTCAGAGTAATTAACTTTACCGTTAGGTTAACTTACCTACGTTTCTGATAACTATTTATCTTTGGACTGGATTTATCTTTGTCTAATAAGCGGGACGGGCTTAGTCGATACCAATCTTCTTCCCCAAAGCCCATAAAATTTCCCCTATTTGTTTAAGATAGTTGTATCCACGTCGTCTGTGTGTTTGAAGCACCAAATCGGTGTGAGCGCAGATGTGTGTCTGGAAAACTGGCAAATAATTGTTTGACCAGGAGAGTGGAAGAGAAGATTGAGAGAAACGATTTGTCGTAAATAAGTCTGTCTTTACTCTCCTCCAGCACTCTGTGGAGCATTATATTTAATCTCTTTATTTCTATCACTGAGCTTTTTTCACCATCATTCTATATTCTAAACCGGACTACTGTTTCTAAGACTCTTTCTCTCAAAATAAATTTACGACAATATATTGTGGGCTGGTCCTGGATCTTGAGCTACATTTGAGGCAATCGCATAGCCGGGATAAAGATATTTTGAGTCTGATCTAAGTCTGGGTCTAACTAGATAGAGTGTTAGTGATCTGTCTTTGTGATTTAGGGAAATAAATAAAAAATTAATTACACTTCTAGACAACGCCTTTTAGTATTTGGGTCGTCCACACAGCATATTTACAGGTTGTTTTCTTTCCACAGCAGTAGAAAGTACGGATAATCATAAATTTTGTTAGCTAAATTATCCTCTGGCGGCGTAAATTAAATTTTTTCTTTATAAGATTGGCTGGGATTGCGTGACTGGTTTTACAGTCACTAAAGGTTTTTGAAGCGTTTGAGTTGAGCTTAGCTAAAGACGCCTTGTTCTGACTTTTTAAGTCTTGTTAACACGTCTCTTCTCATAAAAGTGACTTCAGGGACGGAGTTTGTTGTTAGAGAATTAAAATTTTCGGGAAAATTTTTTTTTTCCTTTTAAATTGTATTAATATAAATCTTTCTCTACTGTTAGTAATAGTAGATTTTTTTCTAGTGTAACTTACCAATTTAATTGGCTTAGTCGCATGCGTTAGGAGTCTTAAGTGACAATAATAGCGGCGACAGTTAACACAGGAGGTAACACAAGTAAATTTTTTTATATTTTGGTTTTTTCTCGTAGCGGCTTTGATTTTTTTTCCTCTTCTTGTTCTTTCTTGCTATTCTCTAATAGTAGAAGCATCCAGTTCTTTAATAATGTCAGAGAGGATTCAGATGAGATCCATCCTAAGGCTGGAGGCGAAAGAATCAGGTTTAGAAGGAGAAGCCACTAACTTGTTTGTCAACCAGGAACTTGAAAGGTATGACGCGGAAAGGAAGGAAGCACAAGAGAGAGCAGAGAGGAAAGATGCTCAAGATAGAGCAGAAAAGAAAGAAGCGGAGGAGCGTTTAATGGAGCAGAAGAAAATTGAGGCAGAGAACTAGAAAATTGAAACAGAAATGGAAGCCCGCAGAGAGAGAGAAAGGGAGCGGGAAAGACAACATGAACTGGCGCTTAAGGCTTTAGAGAGTCGGGGCGCCTCTACTTCGAATAACGGAGAGCCGTCTTCGCCCCAGTCCCAGTCAATGGATCTCTCCAGCACTCAGTCTGCCCAATTAACGGCGATGTCTTTTGCTTTAGAATCTTTTCCTAGCCCCAATGAAAAAATTGACAGCTACCTAGAAAAATTCGAAAGGCTCGCAAATCTGTATGGGTTAGAGAGTTCCCGCTGGGCACTTAAGCTCTCAACGTCACTAAAAGCTAATGCTTATGACGTATACACAAAGCTGGGACCGAACCAACATGATTACGACATGCTAAAGAAGGCCTTGCTAGAACGGTTTTAGATGACCACCCGAAAATATCTGCAAATGTTCAGAAACAGCCGGAAAGAGAGCACGGAAACTTTCCCGCAGTTCTCTTCACGTCTCACGGGCTATTTGATAAGTGCATAGAATTATCGGACCTACCTCTTACCTATGAGGGACTACTTGAACTTGTTCTTGTGGAACAGATAAAGTCAACTTTGTCAAACGAAACCCATAGATTTTTGGCTGAACAGGGCGCAGTCAGGCTTGAGGACATACTCAATAAGGGAGAACGCTATACCAATGCAATGGCCGAACTTCCCAGCACTAAACGTAAACCCACAGTTGAGCCATCTCGTAAACAAAATCTAGAGCAGTCATCATATTCCTCTAATTCCTCTCAGCATTATAACCAACGAGAAAGAAATAACCACAGACCTCCCCAGGAAAAATCGAAATTCTACAAAACCCGATATCCCCAAAATAACAATTATGATAAACCCACCAAGCCTACGTGGCAGCGAGGCCACCTAAGTCAAGGAAAAGGAAAGACACCTACAACAGGAACGTCTGATCAGGGCAAGCAGACCGGGCCTAACCGCGTCGGATGTTTGCATACAGCCTCGAAAGGTAGAGTCAATGTCAGTGATTCTCAACCCGAGGGGGACCGACCCTCAACTCGAGGAACTGTAATTTTGAATGGTACCTCAACTACTTGTCTCTTTGACACTGGATTAAGTTTTAGTTGTACTGTTGCTAGACACCTAGTCAAAACAGGTCAGGAGACAGAGGAAACCGTCAAACTTAGTGGAGTTTTTAAGAGTGATGCGCCCAGGACGCTTCCTATCGCACTGGTAGAAATACATTCTGACTTTGTCAGAGGGGTTATTAAAGCGGCCATTATGGATGATCCTATCTACCCAGTTATCCTGGGATGTAGATATGTGTTTATTGGGAGACCAAAGGAGCCGATTGTGGCAGCGGTAACCACAAGAGGGCAAGCCAAGAAGGAGAGGGAGCCTGCGCCAAATTTGTTGCTGAATGAACTGAAGGAGGCGCAACAAAAGGACCCTACTCTGGAGCCCTGCTTTAGAAAACTGCCCATGGCTAAGGACCCCAGACACAACGGAGACATTTTTTCTAAGGACGGCGTATTGTATCGTAGAACGGGCAACCCGGACACGGGGAATAACCAGCTCCTAGTACCGACGCAGTACAGAAGCCAGATCTTAGAAATGGGGCACTCTCTTCCCTTTAGCAGACATATGGGACAAAATGCCACTATTCAGCGAATAAAAAACCACTATTGGTGGCCAGGAATGAACTCTGACATTATCAGGTATGTGAAATTCTGCGCCCAGAGCCAACGGGTAGCACCAAAGCACTTGACACCCCCAGTACCTATGGGGCAAATGCCAATAGTGGGTACTCCATTTGAACGGGTTGCTGTCGACATCATTGGACCCCTGGAAAGGACCAAAAGAAGGAACAGGTTCATCCTGACCTTAGTCGACACTTGCACAATGTGGGCCGAAGCTGTACCGCTACCATGAATAAATTCCAAGCATGTCGCAGAAGCCCTCGTGCAAATCTTTACACGGTTGGGATTCCCTCAACAAGTTTTGACGGACAATGGATCCCAATTCCGTAGCCTGTTAATGGAGGAGATCTTTAAGATCTTGAGGGCCAAACATATCCACACAAGTCCCTACCATCCGGCCGGAAATGGGCTCTTGGAACGTTTTAACGGCACCCTCACCACCATGTTACGTAAGCTGGGTCAGGAGAAACCGGAAGACTGGGACCTATATATATCGGCTGCCTTATTCGCCTACCGAGAGGTTCCCCAAGCGTCTACGGGATTCACGCCAGCTACACTTTTATTTGGCAGACCTATTAAGGGGCCACTAGAAGCCTTACTTCGGTCCCTGACAGACCAAAAGGGTGACAAGACAGTCGTCTCTGCAAGCAAGTATGTATTTGAGCTCAAGGAAAGGCTAAAGCTAGGATGGGATCTAGCTACCACCAACCTTAAGAAAGCCCGCGCTAAACATGCTAAAAGATACAACAAAGCTGCAAAAGAGAGAGATCTACAACCAGGGGAGAATGTTTTGTTGCTACTTCCAACCGGAAAAAATAAACTTCGCATCGGATGGCAAGGGCCGTTTACCGTCCTTAAAAAGATCTCACGTACCAATTACAAGATCTCCATCAAAGGAAAGGAGAAGGTCCTCCACATAAATCTGCTTAAGAAATATTTGGAAAGACCGGCGCCATCCTCCGAGCATCTCCTGGCTGTCGCCATAGCAACGGAAGACGAGGAAGATGATGATGGTTGCATGGAGTATCCATTGCAACCCACAGAATCCTTTAAAGATGTCAAGTTCGGCGACAATCTCTCACCAGAACAACAAACAGAAACCAGGGCTCTACTAAAACAGTACAGTGCAGTCTCAACGGATGTACCTGGTCGAACAAATCTCATCGAATTTGAGATGAAATTAACAAATGAGACCCCTGTTCGAACCAGAGTTTACCCCGTACCGTACGCTAAAGCTGATGCACTTCGCGGGGAAATAGACAAGCTGCGTCAGGCAGGAATTATCAGTGAGTCTACATCTCCTTACAGTTCGAGCGTAGTGCTGTTGCAGAAGCCCAATAAGGAAGTTCGGCTGTGTATAGATTACCTGCTGCTAAACGCTGTTACGGAATTCCAGCCCGAACCTCTCCAAACTGTTTCTGAGTTGTTCACCAAGCTTAGCAAGGCAAAGATTTTCTCCAAGATTGACCTCAGTAAAGGTTACTATCAAATACCAGTCAAGGAGGAAATTAAACCCTTGTTAGCTTTCAGCACTAGTGAAGGACATTACACATTTAATGTGATGCCATTCGGTTTGCATAACGCACCAGGAGTGTTCACCAGGATGATGAGGAAGCTTCTAGAACCTTTGCAAAGTCCCCATATTCATAATTTCATGGATGACATATTAATTGCATCGGAAACCTACGAAGAACATATTGCTACGGTTGCTATGCTCCTCAGGAGACTACAGGAAACTGGTCTCACAGCCAGACCTAGCAAATGTCTCATCGGGTTTGAACAGTTAGACTTCCTGGGGCATACTATTTCTCACGGATGCAGTTGGCCTATTAAGAAGAACGTGGAGTAAATAGCGGCAGCAAAAAGACCCCGAACGAAGAAAGACGTGCGATCCTTCGTATCACTATGTGTTGTTCGTCCATCACGGGTGATGAAGACCACTCTGTTCATCCAATTGTTTAGGAATATGTTAGGTTAGTCTATGGGTACGAAGGTGACTGATGAGCCCAATGCGGTCCTGGAAAGATCTCGGACAGTGTGGGCAGGGAATGTGTGCTTCATGTGAAGGTTTTATTACACGGTCCTTTCTAGCTTGTCTTCTCTGTTCCGCTGCTGCTCTTCTGGATGATTCGCATGCCGCTGCACCTTTACGAAGAGATGTGCACCAAGCAGTTCGATCTTGCGCAGCAGCTTCCCATGTGTCTGGGTTTATGTTAAAGGTTTTCATTGACGTCTTTAACGTGTCTTTGAAGCGCTTCTTTTGGCCACCATGGGAGCGTTTACCCTTCTGTATCTCACCATTAAAAAGTATCTTTGGCAGTCGATGGTCTGGCATGCGGACTACATGACCTGCCCAGCGAATCTGTGACTGCATCAGAATAGTATCAATACTAGGGACACCAGCTCTGACAAGAACGGCGGTATTCGGGATCTTGTCTTGCCATTTGATGTTCATTATCTTCCTGAGACAGACTGTATGGAAGTGGTTTAGCTTCTTTACGTGGCGCCTGTATACAGTCCATGTTTCACATGCATATAGCAGCACTGGAAGCACCGCAGCTCTGTACACCTTCAGCTTTGTCTGTAGACTAATGCCACTTCGATATCAAAATAAGAATATAAAAAGCAAGAGGCGCTTTCATTGCATTGGGAAATATATGTAGATCAAGAGAAATCGGATCCAACACGAAAATAAGAATGTTCAACTCAAATGTGAAGTCAGTCCTATTGTATGGCTCTGAAACATGGAGAACAACAAAGACAACAACCAAAAAGCTTCAGACTTTCATAAATGGGTGCTTGCGTAGAATAGAGGGATTAAAATGGTATGACAAGGTTACCAATGTGGAACTGATGACAAGAACTGGACAAGTGCCAGTGGAACAAGAGATGAGAAGAAGACGATGGCGATGGATATGACACACACTGAGGAAACCTGTTGATAGCATTACAAGGCAGTCCTTGTTCTGGAACCCCCAGGGCAAGAGAGGCAGAGGAAAACCAAGAAGTACATGGAGAAGAGAGTTGGAAACAGAGGTGAAAATGATGAGGAGAACATGGAAAGAACTTAAGATGATGGCACGTGACAGGAGGACTTGGCATGTGTTTGTTGAAGGCCTATGCTCCTTTGGGAGTGGAGGGTTATGAATGAATCTTCCTGAGACAGAATCACTATGTGCATATTATCAGAAATACATCCAGAACTTCAACGGACTGACAGTCACTAAGAAAGGGCGTCCGGATAAGGTCATGTGGGATCAAAAGTGCGAACACGCATACAGCACGTTGAAAGGTCAGTTGTCTGCATACCCCATTTTGAGGTTGCCTGACCTCAAGAAACCTTTTGTATTACGGGTCGACGCGTCAGGTCAGGGCATCGGGTCAACACTGCTTCAAGCCGATGACAGTGACCCAATTATGCTATTTCCAGTTGCCTATGGCAGTCGGAAATTAAATAAAGCTGATCGGAACTACAGCGTAGTCGAAAGAGAATGCCTCGCTCTGATTGACGGTATCAGACGCCATCATGAGTTTCTCTATGGTACATCTTTCACAGTGCAAACAGACCACGCTCCGTTAGCATTTCTTGGTGCCAATAAGGAATTCAACGCTAGGATCATGCGATGGGCCTTATTGTTATCTGTTTATTCATTCAAAGTGGAATACATTCCGGGAAGACAGAATGTCGGGGCTGATTTCCTAAGTAGAAACTGGTCTACAGAGGAAGAAGAGCAAACTGAAGATAGCACTCATCCTAAAATCACCAATCAGGTCACCTCCATTGTCAAAAAAAATGAAACATGAAAAATGGTTTCATGTCTAAAAGGGGGGACGATTGTGACGTACGTCTAGTTCGACAAGTGAAATTTCCCTGATTTGATGAATGATTAAAGGGACTTTAGCTTTTCATAACATTAGAACCCCTGAACATTTGTTGTAACTTTTTGGTTTCGTCAGAGCGAACCGAATCCACCGGGACTCATTTAGTATGCGGCATGAGATCTAAAGACACTGAGACGATCCCCGAGCAGTGAAGCTAGGTTCTCGCAGGTATTTATCATCTCCGCGCGAACACTAAACCACTCGCAAGATGGACCAGAGCGGTCAGAAGAAAGACACGGGGGGGGGAGATCTTAGGAAGGACGGGTGGCATGCTATCAAAGTCAGTAGTGGTCCCTGAAACGATTTCGCATCTCGGTGTTAAACACGGAACCGATCGCAGTGGGAGCGAACGGGGAAAGCCGACTCAAGCAGCGAGCGAAGATACGAGAGGCCAGGAGCGGCTTCTCTCTTTGGTCTGGCGGTCAGATCCCCAAAAGTCTTCTGAGATCTAAAAAGCTGTCAAGTTTCTCATGTCCCACTCATCTTTCATTTCATTCTAGATATATACAGACCTCGTAGAAATACACTTTATCACTCGCTGGCCAGAACTTAACAGAAGCACTAGCTATATTTGAAATCTTGCTAGATTATCCCATGGATTTTATACATATTTGCAGTGAATTCTATTCTGTGCAGAGCGGTAATATATATATTGTGTAAAGTGATCAGTGGTCTAGTTCATTCATTCTATTTCACTGGATTTTGTGTTAATTTAAATCTATTAAATTAAACCATCTCAATAGTTCCAGTTGTAAATGTAATGATATACCTGCTATATTATTTCCAAAAGATAATAGATGTTAAATGCTTAAATTAACTTTTGAAGTCGCGAATTAACTTATAATTAATAAATTTAGTTAAGTCCTATATTTATAGATGTGGGTTTAATCACTAAAACTCGCGCAGTGGTTTATTAAATACATAATTAAATACGCGAGCGTATATAAAATAGTCTTAACGGGAAATTCATCGCGCTTTAGACAGGTTATTTGTTTTCGGTATATTACATGTCTTTTTTTTTCTTTCATACAGAGTGATCGTAACCTGTGCGAACCCAGCATAACGAAAGCAATAGAGAAATCATACAGAGTCCTTTTCAGACTCGGTTCTTAACTTCCAGATATATTGATTGAACATTTTAAATATAATTCTTGTGGCGGTCCGATGCAACCTAGCTATCAATTACATGAAAGAAAGCACCCCCAAGAACTTTTTTTAAATAACTCATCAAATTTAATTACAATCTGTAATATAAACTGGAAGATGAACAGTGCCAGTAGCGATAACTTATTTACGGCTCTACTGTGAGAGAATACCTATTTACCTGACTGTGACTGAGCCTAATTTTTCCTCACTGGATTTAAACCATACCGGTCAGTTGCTATCATCACGCCTTGAAGGAATTTTACCTCCAGCAGCGAAATTAAAGAGACCTCATTTTCACCCCTGTATTGAATTGTGTCAGTGCCATCCCATAGACTCCTTTTCATATAATAAAACATAATAACTCTGAGTCTTCAAGTCCGGCGATTAGTGGGAATATTCGCTATCAGCAAAACCTCGCTACATCTGGAGCGGGACATCGAAGTACTAGACATTTTCACGTGTCAAGAGTAATTGTTGTTCATATAATTCTATGGATTGTCTGATGCTGCAATCGGTAAGTGTGTGGATCCTCACGCGCGTGTATGAATGACAGGAAATTAAATCTTTTGTGTAACCATTTTTTTTAAATTGCTTACCTGGTAATATATATCTTTTCTGTATACCCTACATTGTTCCTTTAAGTGGGATAGTTGATAATTTGTTAACTCTGTATAAAACCCCCTCCTTTTCATTTGCTTAGTAAAGGGAAGAACAATTGGGAAGAACAGGATTTCTTTCTACCACCTATACCTAATTTTGTAACACCTCTTTTTCAGAGTAATTAACTTTACCGTTAGGTTAACTTACCTACGTTCCTGATAACTATTTATCTTTGGACTGGGTTTATCTTTGTCTAATAAGCGGGACGGGCTTAGTCGATACCAATCTTCTTCACACCCCCCCACCCCCTCCCTACCTTGTTATTTGCATTTTTCTGTAATTTTGATAATTCTTGCTGTAAACGATTGATTATTTTAGTGATTGTCTTTTTTTAACTTTAATAAACATCATAAACTGAATCGTTACGGTGTTGGACTACCCAAAGCCCATAAAATTTCCCTTATTTGTTTAAGATAGTTGTATCTACGTCGTCTGTGTGTTTGAAGCTCCAAATCGGTGTGAGCGCAGATGTGTATCTGGAAAACTGGCAAATAATTGTTTGACCAGGAGAGTGGAAGAGAAGATTGAGAGAAACGATTTGTCGTAAATAAGTCTGTCTTTACTCTCCTCCAGCACTCTGTGGAGCATCATATTTAATCTCTACATTTCTATCACTGAGCTTTTTTCACCATCATTCTACATTCTAAACCGGACTACTGTTTCTAAGACTCTTTCTCTCAAAATAAATTTACGACAGATTCCACGCGCCGCTTTTATACAGTCATCACCACGTGGCTGCCATCTTGCTATTTTGCTAACAAGTCAATATTATCTAAATTCAAGTAATCGATCGCTTCTCTGTCCAGTTCCATGTATGAAATACTCTCCTACTAAATTTGCCTGGTCTAATGGATGAAATAATTGCTACTAAAACTCTCACATCTGTGATTTGGACTTACACTATTAAAATCAATCCACGCATATTATTTTCACTCATTTATATTTTAAGACTAAATTATCATGTCCTGGAAACACATCAATCTATTTATTTCCTTAAACATTAAAACAGACTCACGCTGAATATAATTTCAGAATTACAGAACACTAATGCTAATTTGCTTTGAAATCAAACTCACGTTTTCAAGGCATCTATACTGTAGATCGACTCTTGTCTTCTGGTTTCTTTGGGGCGACTGGCAAAGAGAAAGGCTCGTTCTCCGGCTAGGCACTTTTTATAGGCCCTAGGGCGGATCACTTAACTTAGTGCGCTGCGCGTATTAATTTTGCCCCTTAAATAACACTCGCCTTTATTGCTCTATTAGGCACGAAAACACAGATATGGCCAACAACTATCAAATATAACACACGACTATCAAATATAACTGTGACATACGTCTAGTTTGTCAAGTGAATTTGCCCTTATTTGATGGATGATTAAAGGGACTTTAGCTTTTCATAACATTAGAATCCCTGAACATCAGTATTGTTGTAACTTTTCATCAACGAAGAGTAGCGGCTATGATCAAAGCAGTCAAAGAAGATCCTCAGAACAGAGAAGCAGAAGTTTAGCATCTCCGTACGAACACTGAACCGTTCGCAAGACGGACACGAGCGGTCAGAAGAAAGCTTCTTGCAGACTTCGCACTTCTGTGGCCACCGGCAGACTTGCCCGAAAGACAGAACGCTCAGCGTAGCGGATACGATCTGAGGAATCAGGAAACTCACCGCTAACGAGGCTAGTCTCGCCGAAATTTCACATCCTCGTGCGAGCAGCCTGAGACAAACGTAGATCGGAAGCCAGTCGGGCCATCGTGGTTAGCTTACTTACTTACTTAGTCGTTCCCCTTCTACGGTGAGGTGTAGAGGTTTGGAAGAGAGAGCGCCAGACTATTCTATCAGCTGTCTTCCTCCTGGCCCGGCCCCACTCCAGCCCCAGGTCCACCAAAGATTGTCTAACGTTGTCCTCCCAGCGGACCCCGGGTCGTCCTGGAGGTCTGGATCCCCGGCTCTCTGTTTCCCATGCCTGTCGTGGCAGCCGCTCTTCTCCCACTCTGCAGACACGGCCAAACCATCCCAGCTGGGACTGTTCTATTTGGGTCTGCAGCGGGTGGGATTTTAGGCCTTGACGTATCGTCTGGTTGCGGACCATGTCTCTTCTTGTTACTTCAACCACCTTCCTCAGATACCTCATTTCTGAGGTTTGAATCTGGCTTTTGTGGGTTGTAGTCATTGCCCATGACTCGCACCCATATGTCAAGACTGGGACATAGGTGGAGCGGTATACAGCCATCTTCGTTTTCTTACCATCCTCTTTCTTGCTGAGGAATCCTCGATTTATGGCCTGATAAAGTCTCCCAGCCGCTGCTTCTCGAGTGGCCAACTCTTCTTTGATGCCCCCCTTTTGGTCTATAATAGCTCCGAGATATTTAAAGTGGTCGACCAGCTCCAGGACCTGTTCTCCCAACTTAATTTGATGTTTTCTTTCTTCTCGTGATATCACCATGGATTTTGTCTTAGAGCTGCTTATGACCATCCCTCTCTTCTCCAGCTCTTCCTTCCAGACTTGCAGGTTGGATTGGAGATGTGTCTCTGATTTAGCAATCAGGACAACATCATCAGCAAATGCTAGTTCTGAAATACAGACCTGTCTCATCTTCCAGTACCCCACTGAATACTTTCTTGTTCTCTCCTTACATGCCTTGATGACATCGTCCATGAGGAGTATGAAAAGACAAAGTGACAGGATATCGCCTTGTCTTACACCAGTGGTGGTCCTGAACTCTTCTGACTTATGGTTTGCTGTCCTCACATAACTTCTGCAAGACTTGTAGAAGCTCTGTATAGCATGAATCAGAGGTGCTGGAATGTTCTTCCTTGCCAAACAGTCCCAAAGTTTGCTCCACCGGACCCTGTCAAACGCCTTTTCCAGATCTATGAAACAAAGATGGATCTCACTCTTGTACTCAAGGGCCTTTTCACTCAGCTGCCTGAGTGTGAAGATTAGGTCTTGAATACTTCGGTTTGCTCGGAATCCGCACTGGGCTTCTTCCAATTTGTGCTCAGCTAGGCATCGGAGTCTCTGCTCTAGGATTCTAGAGTAGATTTTACCAGGGACACTGAGAAGGGATATTCCTCTGTGGTTTCCACATTGTCGATTGTCACCCTTTTTGAAAACCGGTGTTATGATGGCAATCTCCCAATCCTTTGGTATGGCCTTGTTGCACCATGCTGCCTGTAGGACCCTTAGGAGTAATAGGTCGCCTGATACTCCCATGTACTTAACCATTTCTGGTGTTATACCATCATGCCCTGCTGCTTTGCCCATCTTGATTTTCTCCACTGCTGCCTTCAGTTCTTCCATCTTTATGTCATCTTCATCACCATTTGTATCCTCTTCTGTGCTAGTGCTTATCATTTCTAATGCTCTACCTTGCTCACCATCAAGGAGTTCTGAGAAATATTCTTTCCATCTTTCCATTACTTCCTTCGGGGCAGTAAGCAATTTGCCTTGCTTGTCCTTTATAAATTTAAGAGGGCATTGTTTTTCCTTCCTCATGTTCTTTAGGGTCTTATAGAACAGTTTCTGGTTTTCTTGCGCATCCTTTTCTAGCTTTTCTTCAAATTCTTCCCAGGACTTCTGTTTTGCTGCTAGCACCTTGTTCTTTGCTTCTGTTCTGAGTATCACATATTCTCTATATTTCTCTATTTGTCCTGCTGTGTTTTTAGCTCCTAAGTATTGTTTCCATGCCATTTTCTTCTCTCTTATTTTCTCTTTGACTTCTTCTGTCCACCAAGGTGTCCTCTTTCTCTTGTTCCCAAGTCGGACTTCACCACATGCTTCTGCAGCAGCTGTCTTTATGATGTCCTTGAATTTAAGCCACAGGGTTTCCGAGTCATCAGGTTGTTCTTCTGTGTTTCTCACCGCAGTAGCAATAAGTCCCTGATATCTGGTCTTAATTTCTGGCTCTTTCAGCTTGTAGGTCTTAATGATCATTTCTTCCGTTCGTTTACTTTGTTTCTTGCGTGGTGCTGGGCAGTTCCTAGGCTGAGCAACTCTTTCAGTTGTTCTTTTTATTGTAAGCAGGTAGTGATCACTTCCAATCTCTGGCCCCCTCCAGACTCTAGCATCCCGGACATATTTGAATGAGCTCCTCCTAACAATGGCATAGTCGATCACTGACTTCTCATTCTTTGTTGGTTCACACATAATGTATGCATGTATGCGCTTATGGGGGAACTTTGTGTTTGTAATGATCAGATTCTGCTCACTGCAGAATCTGAGGAGTCGCTTTCCATTGCCATTGAGAGTATCTTCTCCATATCTTCCGATAACTCCACCCCATCTAGCATGGTCATTTCCAACTCTGGCATTGAAATCTTCGAGCATAATAATTTCATCTAGGCAGTCATCCACTGTCCTTTGAAGCAGCTCGAAGAATTCTTCCTTGACCTCTGCTCTCTCATCCTCATTTGGCCCATACACTATGACCAGGTTGACTATGGTTTCTCCTTCTTTTAGTTTTACAACCATAATGCGCTCCGAGACAAAGTTCCATCCCTTGATACTATCTTTCTTTTTTTTGGCCACAATGCAACCCACGCCCCCTTTAGCTCTTTCAGATGTGGGTACACCACTGTATTGCAGAGTGTTGCCATCGAGATCCATGACTCCTTGTCCCTTTTTCTTTGTTTCGGTAATAGCCAGGATTTCTAGTTTTGTTTTCATCATCTCTTCCATCAGCTCCTCTTCTTTCCCATTTATACTGCTTGTGTTCCATGTTCCATAAGTCGTAGTCCGAAGTCCGTTCCAGTTCGTCGCCTTTAGAATCAGTCCGGTTTTCTCTCTTATATTGCTTGTAATTATAGTTTAAGACAAACAGGTGATTGGCCTGTTGTGCCTTTGCATGGTGGAGGGGCTGCCTCCTTACGGCCTCCATGCAGGCCGCCCTCCTCCTTTTTCATCCGGGCTTGGGACCGGCATGGCGGCTAAATAACTTCGACTTTCCCTGGGATCTGAAGAGGCGCAAAATTTTCACACGTACCATTTATCTTGCCTTTCTAATAGATAAATACAGAATCTGAAAAGGGCAACGTTATCATTCGTTCTGACAGAATTCTAAGATTAACTAGCATATAGTTAAATTCCTGTTAGATTTCATCTAAATTGTTGGCTATTGGAGTGAAATTCTTTTCTGTGCAGACGAATGATCTTTTGAACCTCGCATCCCAGCAATTAAGCAGCAATGAAACATCATTTAAGCAGCCATTACGCAGCAATAATATATATCTAGAGTCTTGCCGACTCAGTTCGATTACTCCAGTGACTTATGAACATATTTGAAATTTAATCTTTGTGGCGATCCTGTTGGGATTCAGCTATCTGAAGTATACAGAAACAAAGCAAACCCAAAGACTGTTTTAAAATCGCAATTCATAAATTCGTTTTATAGTTATCAAACTGGAAGAAGAACAGTCAACAGTAGCAATATTTTACTCACTGCTCTATCTGTGAAGAAGAACATAAATTTCCCTGACACTGTCTGTCAAGCATAATCATTGGATTTTACCACCCCTGAAGAACTTACCTCAGTGTTTTTATAGTTTGTGACATTACTGCAAAAGAAAGTTATCTCCACCAGCTGTGCCAATCTTAGACACCACACCATTCCTCACACCTAGCCAAGTGCCTGTGTCATTCTTTAGGAACTTTATCTAATAAACAAACAGTACCGTTAAACTTCAACGTCCAGCGATTTCGAGACACATTGTTAACTTCAACAACCCGCTAATCTGGGGCTGTACACGGAAGAAAATACTTTTACCTAAGCCAAGGTTTAGTGCTGTTTTTGATGTATTTCCTATGAAGTGCCAGATTTCACCATTTGGTAAGTCTGTGTGTGCGACTGTGTGCTGGCCAGCCCTAGCGTGTTGTTTTTGAATGAAAAGAGATTTAAACTTTTTTTTTAACCCTTATAATTAGTTTAACCTAGTATTAAGGTGTGCTGTATTAATTGTACGGGATTTCTCCTAGCGGGATTATTTAACTGTGAGCATTCCCCCCTCCCGGGAAAATTGGTTGATTAAAGGAAAACATTTGATGACCCCTAGCTTTTCCTTTACCCCTTATTACTGTAACCCCCTTGACTCAGAGTAATAAATTTACCATTGGGTTAAATTTCCTATCTCTGATCATCACACCCCCCCCCCTCCCTTCTCGTCTTTGGGACCGGGTCTTTTCTGTTAGTAAATACAAGCGGGAAAAGGTGCATTGGATACTTCTCCTCAAAAACCCTCTCCCCCCCTGTCATTTTGTATTTTGTAACCCATGATTTCTGACTGTAAATTGATAATTACTTGTGACTTGATTTTAGGATAATAAAAGTATTAAAAACTTTATTAGCATTGGTGTCGGCTGGCCCAAAACCCAAACATTTTCCATATTTTGTTATCGTAGTGTGTATTCATGTACGTTGTGCGTCAGAATCACCAAATCGGTGTGTGCGCATGAGCGACTGGAACTGACAAACAATTGTTTGTTCAGAAGAGTGGTAGGAATAGTTTTGAGAGACAAATATTGTCGTAATAAGAGACTGTCCTTACTCTTCCCCAGCACTTGTGAATCTACTACCTCACTTTCCTAAATCCTTATTCTCACCGAGCCTTCACTATCATTCTACACTCTAAAAGGACCAATACCCATCAGAACTCTCTCAGACAAAATTACGACAATAAATGGTTAGCTCGTCCCGGATTCTGAGCCTGGTTTAAATAGAGTGTGGTTGATTGTCTTTGTTATGTAGGGTATAATCTATAAAAAAAAGTAATTACTTCCCCTAGACAGAACCTTTTAGTATTTTGGGCCGACCACACAATAAGTATTACAGGTTTGTTCTTTCCACAGGAGCAGGAAGTTAGTGATAATAAAATATTTGTCACCTTTGTATTCTCTGGCAGAGAAAATTGAAATTTTGTTATATAATTGCTGGGTTTGCGTGATTGTCTTCAGTCACAAAAGGTTTTTGAAGTTAGAAGAGCTGAGCAAAGCTAAAGACGCTTGTTCTAAATTTTAAAAAAAATCTAGTTAACATCGTCTCTACTCTTTAATTGACTTCAGAAGGGCGGAGTTCGGTTAGTGGAGAATTAAAATTTTCAGGAAATTTTTTTTTCCTTTAAATTGTTTTTCATAAATTTTTCTCTACTTTTAGTAAAAGTAAATTTTTCCAGTGTAACTTACCATTTTAGTGGCATTAGTCGCTTGCGTTTAGAGCCTTAATTGCCAGATAATAGCAGCGATAAGTTAGCACAGTACAAGGTTGTAGGTAACACAAGTAAATTTATACTTTGTGTTTTTTCTCGTAACGGCTTTGAATTTTTTCCCCTCCTTGTTTCTTCTTCCTATTCTTTAGACTTAGAAGCATCCGGTTCTTTATCATGGCAGAGAGAATTAGGATGAGGTCCATGTTGAGACAGGAGGCGAAAGAGGCAGGATTAGAGCCAGAAGCTGCAAACGCGTTTGTCAACCAGGAACTGGAAAGGTATGGCGCGGATCAAGAAAGAGAGAGGGCTGAGAAGAAAGAAGCGGACGATCGTCAGTTGGAGCAGAAGAAAATTGAGGCAGAGATGGAAGCCTGCAGAGAGAGAGAGAAAGAGAGAGGGAAAGACAGCACAAATTGGCGCTCAAGGCTTTAGAGAGTCGGAGTGCCTCTACTTCAAATAATGGAGAGCCGTCGTCGCCCCAGTCTCAGTCATTGGACCTCTCCAGTACTCAATCTGCCCAATTAACTGCGATGTCTTTTGCTTTAGAGTCTTTTCCTAGCCCTAACGAAAAAATTGACATCTTCCTGGAGAAATTCGAGAGGTTCGCCAATCTGTATGGGTTAGAGATTTCCCGCTGGGCACTTAAACTCTCAACGTCAATGAAAGGCAATGCTTATGACGTATACACAAAGCTGGGAACCAACCAACATGATTACGACATGCTGAAGAAGGCCTTGCTAGAGCGGTTTGAGATGACCGCCCGAAAATTTCTGCAAATGTTCAGAAACAGCCGGAAAGAGAGCACGGAAACTTTCCCGCAGTTCTCTTCACGTCTCACGGGCTATTTGACAAAGTACATAGAATTATCTGAATTACCTCTTTCATATGAGGGACTTCTAGAAATTGTTCTTGTTGAACAGATAAAATCCACTTTGTCCAATGACACCCGTAGATTTTTGGCTGAACAGGGGGCAGTCAGGCTTGAGGACATCCTAAATAAGGCCGAACGCTATAGCAATGCAATGGCCGAACTTCCCAGCACTAAACGTAAACCCACAAATGAGCCATTGTGGTAAAGTGGGATGATATAAATATTTATAGGGGACTAGTGTACTGACTGAGATCAGCTGTGAAGGTATCTGTATCTAATAATGTGGAGTATTACAGATAACCTTACTTGCTACCACATATATATATCTCTCAGTCAGACCTATTCTGGAATATTGTGATGACTACGTTGAATGTCTAGGGTTATGTAAATGATGAAGTGTAAGTCACAACAACAACAGACAGATAAACAAGTTAATTTATTTCACAGCACTTTACAACACTGTGACACTCACACACATGTAGCACTCTATAAGACTATCTTAAAAGAGTCAGTTTGAAAAGTCAAATATATATATATGTATTAATTTCTTTACATAGAGATATCCTGATTCAACTACACAGTGAACCAGGAATCACAATCAATATTCTTACAAGTAGTATGTACACAGTTTGTCAATTTACTCTTGTTATTGACATATTTTATTATTCTTATCTTATGTGTGTAAGTTGTGAGGTAGTAATATGAGTTAATACTGGTTTTGTTTTTCAAGCTAGAGTGTTGTTTGTCATCATGACTTCAAGTGTCTTATCATTGGGAAAAGTTCACAGTTCCTGTCAATTTAAACAGTTTATATTCCCTCTTTATTTACTGTCAATTTTAGAGGGGGGGGGGGGGCAAATAATGTTGAGCTCCATGGCCACACTTTCTTAACTTTCGTGATGACTGCAGTAAAAGACTCCTCTGCTCGATTACTTCAATGAGTTCTGGAGCCACCTCACTGGTCGCTATCTGGACCCAGTAGTATGCTGTCAGCCTCAGGATTCAGTAACTCAGGCCAAATGCTGCCTCAATGACTTTTGACCACCGTCCCTGAAACAAGAAGGTTGTACCTCCTATTTCAAAACTAAGTCATAATCCATTTCCACAATGAGCACAATACATAACAAACACTTGTGTTCAGTGCTGTAGGCCACTGCTAGCTTCATCTGAAACAAATTACACCAGTATACTCCTTCCTAATGGTTACTACGCCTCTGCCATTCCAGCATTATTTCTTCCTAGTCCATAAGATAGGTGTCAGTGTACTGTTTGGCAATCCCATGCAGTTTTACTTTTTTCCGACACCTCCTATTCAGGTTGGAGCAATATTTAGGCTTTTCTCAAGTTGGCCACAGAACTACACACACATATATAGACATAAATCATCAATTCACATTCAATTTTCATTAAAAAGATATCAAATATTTCAGCTTACCACAATTCAATGGAAATAATAAACAGTTTCGTTGACTGGCAATGAATAGGCAAAAATTCCGATCTGCCTCTTGTCCCAGGCTTTTATTTTAGAAAAAAATATGCACTGGTGCTCAACGCACTGTTCTTAGTAGGTTTATTACAAGATGTGGCACGGAACAGACGCTCTGAACTGACTATATTGGCAGATCTAACCAATCATGCCATGTCTACACATCTTTTCAAAAAAGTACCCCTTCTATTCGTTTCCCATAACAACAGAAAACTAGTATTTGCAGTCCAACTAATCGTGTTTAGTCTTACATCTCATTCCCGCCAATCAAATGGGAGTTAACATGGTAGGCTATTTCCGTAACGTAATGTTTTTCAAACACGTTATAAAAAAAAATTTTTATGAGCAGAAATGATTTCATGCTGTCAGGCACCCCCACTATTGTATTTTGGCCATAATTATTTTATTAACAGACTAAAGGCGTAACACATAACATATTCTTGGCTAGCAAGTCCTGCCGTACAATAATATATAAGTTAAAGCGAGCTACATGGTGGCGTTCAAAATATGTGTTTTCCAAAGATAGTCGTATATTTGTTTTTTACCACGCGTTCACTTCTATGTCATAGGGTGTCTTCTGTACTTTCAGGAGCTTAGATGTAAATCAGTAGAATTTCAGGTTTCCTAATAAGCATTTTTCATGTTTTAAAACCTCATTCTTGTAGTAGTTGTAGTGTTTTTCTGACACTGTTTATTTGAAAAAAAGTTAGTGCTTCATGCCTTACGCACGTGATGGTAGTAATTGTGTATCGCGCGACTGTGGTAGTATTGCCTGCGTCCCCGCTTTCAGTCGTCCCTCTCTCTCTCTCCTGCTTTATCTGTCTTTTAGTTACGCCGAGTATGGAATGAATGAAATATTAAATCTAGGTCAGCTGCGTATCTCAAGGTTTTTCTTAGAAAGGCAGTACACGTTTCATTGAAGAAAGCGTGTAGTGATACAGTAGGCTTTTACTATCAACGTGAAAGCGTTACAATTTGCAGACGAAGTAGAAAACAAGGGGGATTTCGAGTACAGTCATTGTGACAGCACTGTTCCTTACCATTCTTCTCTCCTTTTATTAAATTTATTTGTCAGGCTTTACATTTTCCTGATAATTTATATATGTGGATTAGAATATTTCACGACATCTCCCCTCTTAAAACAGACATCCCATGTCAGTCCTTTATTCTATATACACATAGATAAATGTAAGTCAACTTGACTTTACTCTGCTGTTGTGTTATCATGGTTTTATGTAGTTGGGTCCATTCAGAGTAGGCACTACTCATGAAATCTGTCTCAGACCTCTACAACCAATAATATCTTTCGGTTATGTTACTGAACAGCCGCAAGTGTGACTGCTTGTCTTAATGCTGCTTCACAACCCGTATTCACCATTTCTCTTCTCTGAGTCTGCGCAATGACATGTCCAGAGAACATTAGATTTCTCTCAAAATGTACGTTATGAGGAGATAACATATACCTGGTGATAGCAGAGTTTTCGTAGGGGATCCCATAATCCTCTTATTAGCCTGTATGAAACATTCGGAATATCCTCAATCAAAGAGGCAACTCAGGGATTCATTACGTTCCTCCGAAATGTTTACATCCAACAATTTTGTCTGATCTCAGGTTTTACTGGAATCTGATAGTATCCTTTACTCAGATCCACTTTTGAGAAATATTTAGCTTTATTTAGCCTGGCAAACAACTGATTTGTATCCGGCAATGGATCCACCTGTCCTTCTGTAATAGCATTCAGTCTCCTGCAATCTATACAGAGTCTATGTTCTCTAGAGGGTTTCCTTAAGAGTACAACACAGGAACTATATGAAGATTCACTGTGTGAAATAATTCTTTCCTTCAACAAATAGTCTATCTCTTCCTTCAAAGCTTTCTCCTTAGCAAAAGGAATCGAATATGTTTTCATACAGACAGGTGTGGGGTCTATCAGTTTCATATCATATTCCAATAGGTTTGTATGCCCTGGTCGGTCTGTTAACACCTCTGCATGATTCTCTAAAACCTGTTGCACTCTCTCTCTCTCTCTCTGAGTTTTCGTTAAATGTGTACTGATTTTCACCTGTGCTGCTGTCTCACAGGGATGTAATGGATATTCAAATGATGAAAGTGGTTCCTTTTTCATCTCCATGGCGATAGACAAGGTCAACAAGTGTGTCTCTTCCTGATGTTCTCTTTCCAAATATTTCTTCAGGAGATTCACATGATAGATTTTTTCTTTCCCCTTCTTATCTATCTTATAATTGGTTCTAGACACCTTCTCTAGAACTGTATATGGACCTTGCCATCCAATTTGTAACTTATTCTGACTACCGGGGAGAAGAAGCAGTACCTTCTCTCCCACAGCCAAATCTCTGTCTTTAGCTTTCCGGTTATAGTAAGCAGCATGTTTCTTCCTGGCTTGTTTCAAATTTTCATTGGCAAGTTTCCAGCCAGTTTTTAAACGAGTGGTCAGCTCATTCACATATTGGTATGAGGATGTAATGTTTTCCTCTGCCTTTTCATCAGTCCACGTTCTTAACAGCGTTACATATGGACCTTTAATTTTGTGGACTTATTTGTCCATGCACCGGTATGGTCTCTTCCACTCGAAGCGCTATAGTGATGATTTTTCTTTCCAGAATTATCATGCACAAAACGACCGCTACCAATTTTCCTCTTGGGGCTTTCTCCCCACTTAAAATTCTTGATGAGAGATTTCCTCTCTACATCTCCTTCCTCCAGTTTGTTTAAGTCCGATTGAGGGATTGTCCGCTTATCCTGGGGTAAGACATCTGTTTGCACTCTCCGCATAGTGGCCATTGTAAAACAGTTAAGTGAAGCTTGTCCGTGAAAAGGGGCTTCCCATTCCCTTTGGTCCACTTTATCCAATTTATTTTTCTTTTTATTTTCAGGCCTAATTTTGCCCCTTGGCGTGTCCAGGTCCTGATCAATGTTCCCACTTGTGGGTGTTCCCTCATGTGCTATGCTACACCTTTCTACAAAATTCTCAATGTCCCATCTTGCCTTGGGCCAATAATAATTGTGAGCCACCTTTTGGATGATGGTACCTATTTTCTCATGGTCCCCATCTGGTTTCACATGTAGGCTCCTTGTTAAGTCTGCCCTATATCTTTTAGGAAGTACCAGCTGTCCCTGACCTTTGGATCTAGCTCCAGTCTTCCTATACATCAACTTGTTTTTCATGTAAAAATCTCCCTTGCCTGGAGTTGTATGACAAGTTGACAATTTCCTGAAACAAGGCTTGAGGGTCTTATCCCCAGCCTGTGCCTTCCCCATCTCTTCTGGAGTGGTATCCAACATAATATCCTCCTCCTGTCTTGAGGTCGACCTGACCTGAAGGGTGGCCATATACACAGGTTTCCTTCTATAATGGTCAGTGTCATGATTGTTCATCTGACAATTCTTACACCACCTTTTTCCTTGGTTGAAAGATTTTCTTTCATCATATTTCCTTTCATCGAATTGTGGGATTTTATTTTTATTGTCATACCGTGGCCTATCAAATTGGTGCTTACCTTTGTTTTGATCTCTAGGATCAAATTTATTAAAGTTCTGTGGTGCCTTAAAATTATCTATCTGTTTCTTTTTATTACCTGTTACCTCTGCCTGAGCTGCTTGATATCTTTCAGCAACATTTAGCAATTCACCCAGCCTCTCTGCACCTTGTTCCATGAGAAACTTTCTCAGGTCTGGAGCCATGGACTCTCTTAATTGTTCTATAAGGATCATTTCCTTAAGATCTTGGGTTTTCCCCAGAGAAGTCCATTTCTCCAAGTATGCCTCTATTCGTGCAGAGAACTGGTGATAGGTTTCACCTGACAGTAGTTTAGCGTTCCTAAATTTTTTCCTATAAAATTCTGCGTTCTTTTCATATCTTAACAAAAGAGCCTGCTTTAGCATGTCATAATTTTCTTGATCACTTCTGCTCATTTTGGCAAAAACTTCATAAGCTGCCCCACGAAGTCCTTGAGATAACTTTAAGCTCCACCTTTCTCTCTCTAACCCATACGTGGTAGCTAATAGTTCATACCTATTTAGATAGCTCTCTATATCATCGTCTTTCTCAACAAAGTGATCTAAATGAAAATTCATAGCTGAGGTTGAGGCTCCCTGGCTAGCAGTGGCATCAGAGGCAAAGGGACTGGCACCATTTTCAGGAGCATGGCCTTGAAACTCAAACTCCCTTAGTCGTAACTCATGTTCCCTTTGTAATCTCTTCTCCTCCTTTTCTGCTTCCCTCTCTGCAGCTAATTTCTTCTCTTCTCTTTCTGCAGCCAATCTTTTGTCTTCTCTTTCTGCCTCCAATTTCTTAGCCTCTTTGTCAGCCTCAATCTGCAACCTCTTAGCCTCAGCCTCAATCTGCAACCTCTTAGTCTCAGCCTCTAATTTTCTTTCGGCCTCTTTTTCTAATCTTCTTTCTTCCCGTTCAATATATTTGTCACATTCAGCAGTGACATAAGCAATCATAATTTGCACGTCCATTCCTAACTCTTTCGCAGTCTGTACAGCAGCAGATCGAAATTTGGCCAGGTCCGCCATTTTCTAACAGATAAATGTAAACAATTTCTAACTAAACAATATACTCTGTAATTAATTATGTAATTACAACACAGGCACTGAGAGCTCAACCTTATTTAATTCCACCCAAGGATACCTTTTAATTCTTATAATTCCCAATATATATAACAGGAGAAAGTTCAATATCCCGGCTTGGCCCCCAATATATGTGGTAAAGTGGGATGATATAAATATTTATAGGGGACTAGTGTACTGACTGAGATCAGCTGTGAAGGTATCTGTATCTAATAATGTGGAGTATTACAGATAACCTTACTTGCTACCACATATATATATCTCTCAGTCAGACCTATTCTGGAATATTGTGATGACTACGTTGAATGTCTAGGGTTATGTAAATGATGAAGTGTAAGTCACAACAACAACAGACAGATAAACAAGTTAATTTATTTCACAGCACTTTACAACACTGTGACACTCACACACATGTAACACTCTATAAGACTATCTTAAAAGAGTCAGTTTGAAAAGTCAAATATATATATATATATGTATTAATTTCTTTACATAGAGATGTCCTGATTCAACTACACAGTGAACCAGGAATCACAATCAATATTCTTACAAGTAGTATGTACACAGTTTATCAATTTACTCTTGTTATTGACATATTTTATTATTCTTATCTTATGTGTGTAAGTTGTGAGGTAGTAATATGAGTTAATACTGGTTTTGTTTTTCAAGCTAGAGTGTTGTTTGTCATCATGACTTCAAGTGTCTTATCATTGGGAAAAGTTCACAGTTCCTGTCAATTTAAACAGTTTATATTCCCTCTTTATTTACTGTCAATTTTAGAGGGGGGGGGGGGGCACATAATGTTGAGCTCCATGGCCACACTTTCTTAACTTTCGTGATGACTGCAGTAAAAGACTCCTCTGCTCGATTACTTCAATGAGTTCTGGAGCCACCTCACTGGTCGCTATCTGGACCCAGTAGTATGCTGTCAGCCTCAGGATTCAGTAACTCAGGCCAAATGCTGCCTCAATGACTTTTGACCACCGTCCCTGAAACAAGAAGGTTGGACCTCCTATTTCAAAACTAAGTCATAATCCATTTCCACAATGAGCACAATACATAACAAACACTTGTGTTCAGTGCTGTAGGCCACTGCTAGCTTCATTTGAAACAAATTACACCAGTATACTCCTTCCTAATGGTTACTACGCCTCTGCCATTCCAGCATTATTTCTTCCTAGTCCATAAGATAGGTGTCAGTGTACTGTTTGGCAATCCCATGCAGTTTTACTTTTTTCCGACACCTCCTATTCAGGTTGGAGCAATATTTAGGCTTTTCTCAAGTTGGCCACTGAACTACACACATATATATAGACATAAATCATCAATTCACATTCAATTTTCATTAAAAAGATATCAAATATTTCAGCTTACCACAATTCAATGGAAATAATAAACAGTTTCGTTGACTGGCAATGAATAGGCAAAAATTCCGATCTGCCTCTTGTCCCAGGCTTTTATTTTTTTTTAAATATGCACTGGTGCTCAACGCACTGTTCTTAGTAGGTTTATTACAAGATGTGGCACGGAACAGACGCTCTGAACTGACTATATTGGCAGATCTAACCAATCATGCCATGTCTACACATCTTTTCAAAAAAGTACCCCTTCTATTCGTTTCCCATAACAACAGAAAACTAGTATTTGCAGTCCAACTAATCGTGTTTAGTCTTACATCTCATTCCCGCCAATCAAATAGGAGTTAACATGGTAGGCTATTTCCGTAACGTAATGTTTTTCAAACACGTTATAAAAAAAAATTTTTATGAGCAGAAATGATTTCATGCTGTCAGGCACCCCCACTATTGTATTTTGGCCATAATTATTTTATTAACAGACTAAAGGCGTAACACATAACATATTCTTGGCTAGCAAGTCCTGCCGTACAATAATATATAAGTTAAAGCGAGCTACATGGTGGCGTTCAAAATATGTGTTTTCCAAAGATAGTCGTATATTTGTTTTTTACCACGCGTTCACTTCTATGTCATAGGGTGTCTTCTGTACTTTCAGGAGCTTAGATGTAAATCAGTAGAATTTCAGGTTTCCTAATAAGCATTTTTCATGTTTTAAAACCTCATTCTTGTAGTAGTTGTAGTGTTTTTCTGACACTGTTTATTTGAAAAAAAGTTAGTGCTTCATGCCTTACGCACGTGATGGTAGTAATTGTGTATCGCGCGACTGTGGTAGTATTGCCTGCGTCCCCGCTTTCAGTCGTCCCTCTCTCTCTCCTGCTTTATCTGTCTTTTAGTTACGCCGTGTATGGAATGAATGAAATCTTAAATCTAGGTCAGCTGCGTATCTCAAGGTTTTTCTTAGAAAGGCAGTACACGTTTCATTGAAGAAAGCGTGTAGTGATACAGTAGGCTTTTACTATCAACGTGAAAGCGTTACAATTTGCAGACGAAGTAGAAAACAAGGGGGATTTCGAGTACAGTCATTGTGACAGCACTGTTCCTTACCATTCTTCTTTCCTTTTATTAAATTTATTTGTCAGGCTTTACATTTTCCTGATAATTTATATATGTGGATTAGAATATTTCACGACAGCCATCTCGAAAACAAACTCTAGAGCAGTCATCCTATTCTTCCAATCCTTCTCAACATTATAACCAACGAGATAATAATAACCAAAGACCTCCCCAGGAAAAATCGAAATTCTACAAAACCCGATACCCCCAAATATTACTTCTGATCAACCCACCAAGCCTACGTGGCAGTGCGGCCACCAAGGTCAAGGAAAAGGGAAGACCCCTACAACAGGAACGTCTGATCAGGGCAAACAAACCGGTCCTAACCGCATCGGATGTTTGCATACAGCCTCGAAAGGTAGAGTCAATGTCAGTGATTCTCCTTTACGCCTTATTACTGTAACCCCTTGACTCAGAGTAATAAATTTACCATTGGGTTAAATTGCCTATCTCTGATCATCACACCCCCCCCCCTTCTCGTCTTTGGGACCGGGTCTTTTCTGTTAGTAAATACAAGCGTGAAAAGGTGCATTGGATACTTCTCCTCAAACCCCCCCCCCCCCACCCCCCTGTCATTTTGTATTTTGTAACCCATGATTTCTGACTGTAAATTAATAATTACTTGTGACTTGATTTTAGGATAATAAAAGTATTAAAAACTTTATAAGCATTGGTGTCGGCTGGCCCAAAACCCAAACATTTGATATACTTTGTTATCGTAGTGTGTATTCATGTACGTTGTGCGTCAGAATCACCAAATTGGTGTGTGCGCATGAGCGACTGGAACTGACAAACAATTGTTTGTTCACAAGAGTGGTAGGAATAGTTTTGAGAGACAAATATTGTCGTAATAAGAGACTGTCCTTACTCTTCCCCAGCACTTGTGAATCTACTACCTCACTTTCCTAAATCCTTATTCTCACTGAGCCTTCACTATCATTCTACACTCTAAAAGGACCAATATCCATCAGAACTCTCTCAGATAAAATTACGACAATAACACACCACAACTAATTCTTAGGCTTTAGTATGGCCTAGTCATCAATCTTCTTCTTTGTCAGACTTTTCACATCCCAGCAATGCTTGCTCGCGCTGTCACGTGGGGTGACAGTCACGTGGGTTGCGCGCACATCGAAAATATAGGGGCGATAAATATGCCATGAACATGAAGTTGGAAGCTGGTGGGGTGTCTTTACGGCCCCATCACACACACAAATATATATATATATATATATATATATATATATATATATATATATATATATATATATATATATATATATATATGCTTTTACTGCATAGATTGAACAGATCCCGGTGAAAGCACACACGTCTAACTCCCCTTTTCTACTTACTGAAACGTTCCTATTTGGCTGCTAATTCTTACAGCTGCTGTTTTTTACCAGTACATTATTACCCTCTAGTCTTTACAATCAGTGTTGATGCTTTCTATCATTTTAATACTTTTCTCATGTTTACCTTTGTCAGATGCCTTTGTTGCATAAAATACTCTTCATTTTATAGAATGGGGAGCCAGTTGGAAAATACTTAATAAAGTTTACCAGCAGTGCATACGACCACACCTGAAATATGGGTCAGCTGCGTGGTATCCAGCATCAAACACCACATTAGAAGAGCTAGATAAGGTGCAAAACCAGGCGCTTAGGGTCATCACGGGGGCAATGAAATCAACGCCTATAATGAAGATGGAGAAAATGGGGAGAACGCAGAGACACGAAAGTGCTAACACAGGCAGAAAAGTTCCTCTGTATGCCGAGCCATCCAATGAAAGACAGATTCCAAAACCAGGCAATGGGGCGACTGAAAAGAAGCAGCTTTATCCACCAGGCCAAACGATTTCGTAGACAAACCTCAGACCTGCCTGAAGTTAACAGCCTCCTAAAGTCTGTGCCAGAACAAGCCCCTTGGAGAGAGGTGCCTGGACTACCAGTACACATCCAGACAAAAGTGAAAGGAATATTCGACAGGGATGAATAGAACAGCGTGCAACGTAGGACAGTCACTCTCAGTTTCCTGGATGATGAATACCCACAGGACCTCTAGGTCCGAGTATACACGGATGGGTCAGCACAGAATGCAGTAAAGAATGGAGGAGCAGGAGTGTACATAGAATACCCAAACAACACTAGGGATTTGGTCAGAGTACCAACGGGGAAATTCTGTATCAACTATTATACAGAAGTCCAGGCAATCAAGGTGGCAACTGACTATTGAATACCAATCTCGGTCCACAGCCTGTGGTATTCCTGACAGATGCAAGATCAGCACTCCAAGCACTTCAGTCCAGAAAATTGCCAGGTATACAAGCCCTACCTTCTGAACTGTGCAACCAGCGCAGGGTGGCCATGCAGTGGATACCGTCTCATTGTGGAATACCAGGAAACGAGAGAGAGAGCAGACGGACTGGCTAAAGAAGGTGCTGCAGACGAGCAACCGGATGTACCAGTTACGTACCATCAGAAGAAAAAGATGATCAAATCAATCAGAAAGCCACCAACACCAATACAGGATGACTACCAAGCTATGAACAGATCAGAACAAATTGTTATTCTGCGCCTCAGAACAGGACACAACTGACTCCGCAGCCACATGTATACAAAATTCAAGATTGGCAATTCAGCCATGTGTACATGTGGACAGGCACCCCAGACTGCGGAGCACGTACTTCAAGATTGCCCCGAATACGATATATTGAGGCAAACCCACTGGCCCAGAGAAACAACCCTGGAAGCAAAACTATACGGACCTCTGTATGAACTACAAAAGACAGTGAAGTTTATACAAGAAACAACATTGCAGATATAGACAATATATTTCAAGCGAACGAAAGAAGAAGAATAGAATGCTGTTTTTGCCTGAGCTAATCTGCTCATCACTTCTGAAATGCATCACTTCTGAAATATGCCCAGGTTTTTGAATTTACGAAAGCATATAATATATAAAGCATAAGTATAGATCTGTTTTTACCTCTATGACTCTTTCTGTTAATTTTCTTATAGATTGTTTGTGTCTACCTTCTACAATCCACACTGTTCATCACTGAATTCTGGTTTAGTTTTATTTCTCACTTCTCATGGTAATTCGTAATATTTTGGTCACTTGACTCATAAGACTAATAGTGCGATGCTTTTCACATTCCATGGCTCATGGATCTTAGCAGATCATCAGGTATTTTACGACTGTTGTTGGTGTCATTTATGAGTTTTGTTATCACTTCTACATCAAATTCTCCCAAAGCTTCCATTTCCTCTACTGTTACATTATCTGGTCGAGGTGCTTTGGCGCATGACATTCTCTGCCACAATTATTGGAGGTCCTTCACAACCTTCGTCTTTCAAATCTGGTATTTCATCATCATACTGCTCCTTAATGTATTCTTTCCACCATTCTATCGTTGTTAATGTGGCAACTAGTCATAACGGTTTTTCACGGTTATCGCTAATGGCCCATTAACAATGCTCCTTTTTTTATTTCAGTCAATGGAAATCTACCTCTGCCTGATGCAAGCGTAACTTTCAAGGAGGCATAGAATCTTATCAGAATCAGATATAGAAGCAAATGGGATGTAGAGCTTCCAGATCACACACAAAATGATGCATACTACTAGCTCAACAAAAGAGAACAAGTTGTAAACTTCAGACTCCGCAATGGCCACAACAGATTGAGATACCATCTATTCAAAAAGCTAAAGATAGGAACTACCGATCAGTGTAACTGTGGCACTGATAAAATGACTGCTGAACATTTGCTTCTAAGTGGCCCAACATATACTGAACAGAGAAAACGCATATCTCCAACACCAGTACCACTCGTGGAAAAGCTCTACGGAAATTCAAATAGCCACAAACGTTCTTTGAAATCATTCAAGTGGACGAAGAAGAAGAAATACCAGTGTATTTTCATTCTGCCTGCTAACTCATTTATTTGCTTGTATATAAATAAGTGTCTTTTCTGTTCTGCAGTTTAAGCTCTCTGCCTTTCTTAATTCTAATTTAGCTAACAGTAGCTTCTTGACGGTCGGGTATCACCTGTAACACATGATGCTCCCTACCAGACGAGGTGAATCCCCCTTGTCGTCTACTAGAAGGTAGCCTTTTGACTTAAAAGTCTGTGATAAACGAGCGCAAAGGCCTTATTGCTCCATCTTTTCCTACATTCTTCATACTGTATTTTCTCCGACATTTGCTCTCACATCTCATATTTGCGATCCACATTTGCTATTTCATTGTTGTGATTACTCGCGACCGGTATCTAGAGAACCACATTTGTTCTTTCATCGGGGGAAATAAAGTCCTTTGATTGAGTCCACATGCCTGACATTATCATTTGAAGCCCACATTGTATCGTGATAAATCTGGTAAAAACACATATGGTCATCCTAATCAAACTGTAATTTCTGTGACACCACATTGGACGCCCAGATTGGCCAGGGGAAAACGTGGCCGCGGTTCAGACAAGCGTGGGTTGACCACATTGGACGCCCAGCTTGGGCAGGGTGACTTCCAATAATATATAATACCGCATAATCTACTAGAGTGAGGCAGTCCAGGTTTTTACCTTGTGAGGAAGAGATCAAACCCAAAAACGCATAGCCTAATACACGTGTTTATTCAGAGTGGATGATAATTCAGTTCCGTGATTAATTGTGTTCTTAAAGGATTTTGCGAAGGGAAAAGAAGGTTAGTAGATCTTATACTTATTAATACATTTTCTTAATTTTGTTTATTTTAACCTCACAGCTAAAATGTGCGGAAGATAAAGTTTCAAATAATTCTTGGCATAACTGATTAATAAAATCAGAAGATTTTCATAGAAGATGATAGGATGATAGAAGGTAATTAATAGTTCATATTTCACCTTTATCATCATCACAGTCTCCCATATGCACACACTCTCATGCACAAGATATTTAACATCATTAGAATGGAACTCAGAGAGAGGGAGATGAATAATGAGCAGTAGTTTAAATGAAAGTCAACCAGTGATGTTAAATGTGAAAAACTTACGAAGACTTTTGTGTGTCTTCAGTTCATCAGAAGTCTGAGTCTACACGCAACGTGTCTGACGTCTAACCAGAAATAAGTTATCAAAAACGGACATTTGGCTAGCAGAATTCGCCATAGGACATCTTTCATTCCTCAATTTAAAAGGAATATTGTCTCACCCACAAGTCATAAGGTGGACGCAGCATTTTTCGTCACCATATACTGCTTGCTCACAAGTTCAATACAGAGTTATCACAAGTTCAATACATCGTTATCACAAGTTCAATACAGAGTCATCATAAACTCTAATCACTCGAAAGATCATTATTATCTGAAGTCAAGCAAAAGAGCTCAAAAGAGGAATCGCATATTTATACCACGTGCAACACACTCTTAAGCGCATTTTATGAAGCAGACTCGAAAGTATATGAATCACGACTACATACGCAAGATTATGAGTCTACATATCACTAACATTTCGTGAAGATATCCAGTCTGACCAGTACCGTCGGGAGATTAGACCACAGACCTTTTGTTCATATGACAACTATTAACTGTTGATCCACACTACAGAGATATACTCAAACAGTGAAGGAATATACATAAATATCTCGTCAGCGTTCTCCGTACGACAACAGTATTCATCAGAACGTCCTCGACTTAGAGATACCCCATTCGACATAACGTATAACAACTTGGGACATTTTATGCATACATGTGAATCCTCATATCTAGGAGAAGCATTTAGAGACACATGGACTGTGTAGAGTACTCACCATTTTGGTAACACGTATCATATCACATCATCATTTCACTCTACACCAGTTCATCCTTAATTAACTATTACTTAATTAACTGTAATTTTATTATCTCATCTGTGTGTTTTGTGTGAATCGTCTTTCACCATCATCACGTTCTAACCATTACTAACCCTATATGTGTGGATATTTCATTAATAAACCCAACGATCAGTTGATCATTATCAAGAGTTTGTTAATGTATCACTCGTGCTGTCGGTGTTACATATTCACCTATAGGAACCTTTCTCTACTCAGATGAGGTTGGGGGCTTTTTCTTTACGGGATCTAAGGGCAGAAGCTAAGGTCGTGGGGAAACAGAACTCTTTCCATAATTTATTAGAAAACACTGTCTAGTGGAAAGCATTCGCATTCCTGTCTTCTTGTCCCTATCTCGAATAGGTCTTTTTTTCTTTCTTAACGAGCCAATTTCTAGAGACCTTATATCTAATATCTCATAGACTATTCCTGGCAAAAACTACTGTCGTAGTTGCCCCAGTGACTCACCACACGACAAAGTCAAACCCACACGGCAGTGGGGATCCATGTGATGTTTCATTTTTTTTCAGATAGGTGATTTGACTCACTGTCCTCAAATATTTCCACCTCTCTTCAGGTGACCCATCATTGTATGGTTCACGGCCGATTATTCAGAATTCACAGCTAACCTCTATTCGGCCATTCGGCCATCCACCACCTGGTTGACGCGCCTGGTAGGAGGACAGGTTCCTTCTAATTTCATAAATCTATCGCCAGTTAAAAAATAAAATCAGCATCCCTGTTGTACACTAGTTCTTATCCCAAACAGTTCTGTAAATTGCTCCTCACATAGAACACGTATCATATTCGTTGAAGCTTTGTGAGATTATGGGATGGGGGATCGAAAACCCTGCCTTAGTCGCTTATTAATAATGGCTTGGTAGGGAATCATATTGTTATAGAATGCCAGCTGCCCAAAATTCTTTATCCTAGAGACATAGGTAATTGATTCCAAATATACACACCTACAACCACGCCAATCATTCCAGAAGTGTAGACTCACAAGTCGCATGCATGGACGCATATGTGATGTCAACCTTATATGACCACCAGTTATGCACAATGCTAAGTACGTGGAGGTGAACCTGTGTCTGTGAGGCTAATTACATCCTCATTGACTCTTGAAATCATCTACACATTTCCATGGATTTTCCCTGTGGCGAAACGTGTTAAGAACCAAGCATTGCACAATAAGCTTGGAGAAATCACTTTGGCGCAAGTGTATTTTTTTATTTTTGGATTTGACTTGGTTGACTGCATGCAGAAGGATTTCACTATGAACCCAGTGATAGGCAGGGGAAGCTGAGAAGTGACTCCGTACAGGACGACACAAATCCAGAACCAGAGTACAGTATTTTAGTTCTGCATAGTTGGAGAGCCCCCTTGGATGGCCACAGTATGTCATGTACTTCTTACTCCTAGCTTGGGGCCAGATGTGGCGATCCTTTAAATGCACGCCAAGCTGGAGAAACAAGAGCTCATGACACGTTTTGGAATGGCAGAAAAGCCACAAGAAAAGCCTAGATCTACAGTGTGGATAATCCAAAGAGTCTTCAACTTGGTATTGGCTGCTAAAGAGCGAGAAGCTCAGCAGCCCTAGTTAAACAACGTGACCTACATAAAAGTATGATTCCAGCCAAACGAAATTTGTTTCAAGCATTGCTTCCAGGAGACACATCTGTTGTCAGTTTGCAATCTTGTGACTAGTAGTATTCATCTTTCCCTGCATTTGCAAACAGTAGCATATTTTTAGTTAATTCTAGTAACATTTATTTCACAATGTGTAAGTTTGTGTGTGTATATATATACCGAAGCACATTAAAAACGCACCACTATTATATATACTGATGCCGAGAAGCTGGAAAAAAAGTGTGGGAATGGATTTTCCCCGTGTTTGGCTGCTGGAATAAAAAGTGCATGTTTCAGCCCACGGGTTTGTGTACAGACTACATGAAAACAATGAAAGTTACACGTGCAACACGATTCCCAACAGCTATGACCCTGAAAATGTGTACGCGTTGTGGCAGTATACTCGGTATAAAAAGGCCGTTGAGACAAAACACCCAGTACATGTGCTTGAAATGCCACGACTTTCTGAAAACGACCGCCAACGAGCCATTGGTATGTTGGAGACCGGAATGAGCTCGCGGGCCATTGCCAGAAGGATGAATTGCCATCACAGCACTATTGTACGTCTCAATGAACGTTACGAAACCACTGGCAGTTCCAGGGATAGACTTCGGAGTGGCCAACCACGAGTTACTACCCCTGCACAAGATCGTCTTATTGTGCTGAGTCACCTAAGGAATCGTTTTCTCCCGGCACGTCAAGCAGCAAGAGCAATAGTGGGTAGACGTGGGCAAGTCTCTCGAATGACAGTCATACGACGACTCGAGATACAGGCCTTACTGCAAGACAACCTTATGTTGGGTCAAACTTGACTCACTGACATCGTCAGCAGCGCCTGCAATGGGCAGAGCAACATGTCAGATGGACTAGACAGCAGTGGAATGCTGTCCTATTCACAGACGAGAGCAGATTCAACATATCCTTTGCTGATGGACGTATGCGGATTTGGCGACGGTGTGGAGAGCGCTTTGCAGATTGCTGTGTTCGTCAGCACAACCGATTTGGAGGGTATTCACATTTGAGGAGGATTCAGTTTTCACCATCGCTTGCCTCTTCCCGTCTTCCGTGGAAATGTTAATGCTGTGACATATCGAGATGAGGTTCTGGATGCATTGGTTGCTCCTGCGTTCATAAATTATCCAGACTTGCAGCTTCTCCAGCAGGATAACGCACGTGCGCACACCGCATGCATTACGCAGCAATATCTACAGCAGCAGAACATTGCGACGATTGATTGGCCTGCCCTATCACCAGACATGTCCCCTATAGAACATCTGTGGGACGAGCTTGAACGCAGAGTCTACAGGCAAGGTTCTCCAGCTAATCTGCAACAGCTCGAAGCTGCTCTTACACGTGAATGGGACTTGATTCCCCGGAATTTCCTTCAGAGACTTGTGCTTTACATGCGGAGCCGCTGCCAAGCTTGATTGCAAGCAGACGGTGGACATTACAGATACTGAGGATAGTGTGAATGAATTTTTTTATTGGTTGCATTTTTGGTTTTCTCCCTTGCATGCACAGAATGCAATGAATTTCATAACAATTAAATGTACAAATTAATGACCAGCATGGATTCATAGGAAAATGAATAAAGATTCCAAATATGTAAACTTGTAAACACTTATATTTACATTTCACACTCTGTTTCTGGATTATGCAGGTGGTCCGTTTTTAATGTGCTTCAGTATATACAGAAACACATGGGAAGTAGAGCATGCATACTACCAGCTGAACGGAAAGAATAGGTTGTAATCTTCAGAATTAGAACTGACCTCATCAGATTGAGATACCATCAATTCAACAAGCTATAGATAGGAACTACCGATCAGTGTAACAGTTGCATTGATAAAATGACTGCTGAACATCTGCTGTAAAGTTGCCCAACATATGTGGAACAGAGAAAGTGCACGTGGCCAACACAAGCACCATTCGTGGAAAAATACTACGGAGATTTAAATATCCTTACGCTACTGCTTTCTTTGAAAACATTCAAGTAGACGTCTGAGAGTGTACGAAGTAGAAGAATGATCCTGTGATATGCTATCATAAAATAATACAAACAAGTCCCATCTATGTATATAGTTTACCAGGAGAAAAAAACAATAGGGCGACAGAAAGGGCATGTTTAATAGCAACTAATATCTGCTTCTAAGGGCTGGCAGAACGCTGCAAGAACATGATATCTTTGATGTAAGATTCTTGCAAGGGAGTAACTGTAATGGTGGTTCTATGCTCCACAAGGAGCCAAAAAAGAAAAGAATAATAATAGGAAATCTGAATCGCAAAAGACAGTACGTACTCAGTTCCTTATAAATGGTCACATGCGAAGTGAAGAATTTCTACTCGACCATCATTCAGCTGATAGGTTGAGAAGAACTTTCCTATTCTAGCTTTGCACTTTGAATAGTCTGCCATCAATGGTACCTATACCTTGTAGCGGTATTGTAGCTTGTGTACCCTGACAATCCCCAGAGCTATGCCAGTGGGAGATTTACTCCTGGTAGGTTCAACCAAGCTAGACTGGTCTGCGTGGGTAGGGGTCAGACAAAAGCTGGTACTCTGGTTCTCCAGGTTGGGGGTTTTAGCACAGGGCCGACACCCCTGTCTATGTAAAAAATCGCACATGTTACGGAAACAACAATAAATGGAAAAGCTTTGCTGCGGGACGGACATCCGGAGTCTCAGGCTCTTATGACTGACAGTGGTGGAACCAGAGTTGGGGCACTGTACGAAGGATGGCCGCCGACCGAGCAAAGTGGAATCAATTTGTTGTTGCCCTACAAGACGCCACCAGGCGTAATGGCCACTGACTGCTTTGACGGTCGGCGGCTAAGGATCAAAGAAGAAGACTTTGAAAAGTATTAGTGAACTCTCTACTCTAAAGATTCAATACTCAAGATTGAATAGTATTAGTGAACTCTCTACCCTAAAGATTCAATACTCAAAGATTCAAAACCCCACCCTTTCCTCTTCCCCCCCCCCCCCCCCTTTCCACCCGCTAACCCTTTCCGACAGTATGCTTTTTTAATATTAACTTTGAAGTTTCTATACAAGTTCTGATACCAGGGAGGAAACAAACGTAGATTCAGGGAATTGGTTAATTACTGCCCACAGATAGGTTCCGAAACCTCTGATCGTAACCGTTCATTCTGATGTCATCTTATCTTCTACTTCTACTTCGTTCGCTGTCATAAAACCACATCAATTTTTTTTCATCGAGTTAAAAGTGTCTCCGACTGTGATATCGCTTCAGTCGTTACCCACATCATATTCACCGAGTCTATCCGCTTACAAACATCCAAATATTGACACCAGATATTAACCAATTGTTAACAGTATATTGCCTTCGTTGTCAAAAAATTATGTAGCACACATTTGGTTCAGCTGATTGTGGCTTAAAGCTGACTATTTTCTCTTTCCACTTGCTTATCTACATTATTCTTGCTAAAGTTCCGAAGATGTTACGGTGCAAATTAGATGTTAGATTCCACAGATATTTTATTTGATAAATAGCGTTGTCTAAGAACACAGCAGGAAAAAAAAAGAAATATAGAGAATATATGATAGAACAGAAGCAAAGAAAAGGTGCTAGCAGCAAAACAGAAGTCCTGGGAAGAATTTGGAGAAAAGCTAGACAACGATGCGCAAGAAATCCATAAATTGTTCTATAAGACTCGAAAGAATTATGAGGAAGGAAAAACAATGCCATCTTAAATTTATAAAGGACAAGCAAGGCAAATTGCTTACTGCCCCAAAAGAAGTAATGGAAAGATGGAAAGAATATTTTTCAGAACAACTGGATGGTGAGCAAGGTAAAGCATCAGCAGACGAGGAAACCAATGATGGTGAAGATGACATAAAGATGGAAGAACTGAATGCAGCACTGGAGGAGATCAAGATGGACAAAGCAGAAGAACATGATAGCATAACACCAGAAATGGTTATGTACATGGGAGCAGCAGGCGACCTAAGGGTCATGTAGGCAGCGTGGTGCAACAAGACCACACAAAGGATTGGGAGATTGCCATAATAACACCGATTTTCAAAAAGGGTGACAACCGACAATGTGGAAACCATAGAGGCATGTCCCTTCTCAGTGTCCCTGGTAAAGTCTGCTCTAGAATCCTGGAGCAGAGACTCAGACGCCCTAGCTGAGCCACAAATGGATTAGGTCCAGTGTGACTTCCGAGCAAATCGAAGTACTCACAGTTGATTGAAAAGGCTCTTGAGTATAAGAGTGAGATCCATCTTTGCTTCTTAGATCTGGAAAATGCATTTGACAAGGTCCCCTGGAACAAACTCTGGGACTGTTTTGGCAAGGAAGAACTTCCCATCACCTCTGATTCATGCTATACAGAACTTCTACAAGTCTTGCAGAAACTATGTGAGCACGGCAAACCATAAACCAGAAGAATTCAGGACCAACACTGGTGTAAGACAAGGTGATATCCTGTCACCTTATCTGTCCATACTCGTCATGGATGATGTCATCAAGGCATGTAAGAAGTAGACAGGAAAGTATTAGAGTGGGGTACTGGAAGGTGAGGCAGGTCTGTATTTCAGAGCTGGCATTTGCTGATGATGTTGCCCTGATTGGTAAATCAGAGGCACATCTTCAGTCCAACCTGCAGGTCTGGAGAGGGAGCTGAAGAGGAGAGGGATGATCATAGGCAGCTCGAAAACAAAAACCACGGTTATATCACGAAAGGAAAGAAGACATCAGATCGGGCTGGGAGAGTGGGTCCTGGAGCAGGTCGACCGCTTTAAATACCTTGGAGCTGTCATTGACAGGAAGGGAGGCATCAAAGGAGTTGGCTACCTGAAGAGCAGCAGCTGGTAGCCTTTTTTAGGCTATAGGATTCCTCAGCAAAAGAGAAATTGGTAAGAAAACGAAGATGGCTGTATACCGCTCCACCCATGTCCCAGTCTTGACGTATGGATGCGAGTCATGGGCAAGGACTAAAACCCAAAAAAGCCGGATCCAAACCTCAGAAATGAGGTATCTGAGAAAGGTGGTTGAAGCAACATGGTCCACAACCAGACGATACGTCAAGGCCTAAAAACCCAACCCCTGCAGACCCAAGTAAAACAGTCCCAACTGAGATGGTTTGGCCATGTCTGCAGAATGGGAGATCGGCTACAACGGCAAGCATGGGAAACCAGGGATCCAGACCTCCAGGACGACCCAAAGTCCGCTGGGAGGAAAACATTAGACAATCTTTGAAAGACCGAGGACTAGAATGGAACCAAGCCAGCCGATATAATAGTATGGCGCTCTCTCTTATAAAACTCTGCACCTCAGGTAGAAGAGGAACGACTAAGTAACTAAGTAAATAATAGAGTCCCTATTTTTGTTTAACAATTCAGAACACATTGCAAGCAAATTGGTAACAGCGGGCAGTATTTTAAAGGTAGCCGTAGGGTAAAAACGTGTATTTTTCTTATATATTATACATTTTGCCTATATACGTCAGTGTTCCTTGGTAAGAGACAATTCTAACTATATGACTGATTGAATAAATGCTAATTCATCATCATGTAGCATGTCCTTTGCAGAACGTCGCTCTCATCACAGCTCGCCTGAAAGACTCTCGATCTCTAGCCAGCCCTCCTGCCTCCTCCAATGTCATGTTCAAGGTGTCTTCAATGTCCTGTGTCCACCGTCGTCTTGGTTGGCCCCTGCCTCGCCTTCCAGGTACCATACCCTCCATCACTGCTCTATCTAAGCCACTATGGCGTTTAATGTGTCCAAAATATTTCAGTTTCCGGAACACGATATTTTATGAGCCAGTTTTCCTCTAATGCTAATTAGATGTTAAAAATGGCTGCCGTATTATACATATACAGTGTTCCTTTATGGTTATCAATTCTGCATACAAGTCCACAAATAAATTCAATATGCTCTGAACCTAAAACATTTGGAATATCGAGAAATATATTATGGCCAATGTGTGTTATTTATGAAGACATGAAAAGTGTAAATTTATCGCACCTCATTAATATGCAAAACATCTGTAACAATAAAATAAATTGAGAAGGTAAAACAAAATTAGGCCCATGACAAGGTTCAAGATGTTAAGAAACACTCTGAAAAGTCTTAAATTTCAACAATTCATTCTTGAGATCTGATATCTCAAAATGTACCTGTCTTGCTGAAAAAGGGAAAGTGAAAAAGGGAGAAAAATATGTTAACGAAACATTATATTGTGCTCTTACTTCATTTTAATGACCTCCTAGATTATACATCATCATCTCATCTCAACCCATAACCCGTCATGGGTCGTAGGGGTGCCATGGTGGAAGCATCAGCAGACAGGGTCCTCCACTGCTCTCTATCTTTGATGTAATATACATATCCCCTTGCTTATCAGTAAATCCCTTTCTGATGGCTCTCAGAGTCTTTCTCCTTTTTTTTTTTTTTTAAATTAATGAAAATAAACAAAAATCCCGTTCAACCTCTGATGGGTTATAATTAGGATATATATATATATATTTTTGTTTTCAATTCCAAATAATATGAACAACTGCCGACATGAGAAAGTGGAATCACATTTTTACATAGGGATAATCACAATTGTGCTTAGGCCTATACGTTAAAAAAAAAAAAAATTCAAGAAGAAATTATGAACAAGAATAATATTAAAGTGGAGGGGTGTAAAGGCCTGGTGGTTCTATTTATATAACGGACTTTACCAGATATTTGACTTTCATCTGTTTAAAGTCACATGCATTGTAAGAACAGCATCAGACCTTCACATTCCCAGCCACTATATATTAACATGTGTTCGTGTTAAATATTGTTTGACTATATTATGCAGTTCCCTAGGTCTGTCTATTCTCAACACTTCCTCTATATTTATAGGTAAGTTGGATGCCTGCAAATAATCCAATATTGGTATTTGAGGTAAAGTGGGATGATATAAATATTTATAGGGGACTTAGTGTACTGACTGAGATCAGCTGTGAAGGTATCTGTATCTAAGAAGTGTGGTGTATTACAGATGACCTTACTTGCTACCACATTTAGACCTCAGCCATACTTATTCTGTGCTATTGTGATGACTACGTTGAATGTCTAAGGTTATGATAATGATGAAGTGTAAGTCACAACAACAACAGACAGATAAACAATTTAGTTTAATCCACAACTCTTTACATCACTGTGACACTCACACACATAAAACACTCTATAAGACTATCTTAATAAGTCAAGTTTTAAAGTTTAAAAATATATGTATTAATTCCTTCAAATATTAGATATCCTGATTCAACTACAAAGTGAACCAGGAATCACAATCAAATGTAATCACAAGTTATATGTACACAATTTATAGGTAGAATCTTTGTATTGACATATATTATTATTATTATCATATGTGTGTCAGTTGTGAAGTAGTACTATGAGGTAATACTGGCTTTTTCAAGCTAGATGGTTGTTTGTCATCATGACTTCAAGTGTTTGCTTTTGGTGGAAAGAGTATTTGGAAAATTTCACAGTTCCTGTCATTTGAAACAATTAATTGTCCCTCTTTAGTTACTATACTGTCAATTTTAGAGGGGCACATAGGATTGAGCTGCTCTGGCCACAGAATCTTATCTTCTGTGATGGCGGCAGGAAACAGTTTCCTCTGCTCGCTTGCTTCACTGTGTTCTTGAGACCTCTCACTGGTCGCTATCTGGACCAAGGGGTATGCTATCAGCCTCTGGATTCAGCAAAACTCAGACCAGGTGCTGCTTCAATAAGTTAGGACCACGGTCCCTGAAACAAGAAGGTTGTACCTCCTACTTCAGAACTAATTTATAATCTATTTCCACACTGAACACAATACATAACAAACACTGAGTTCAGAGCGGTAGGCCAACTGATAGCATCATCTGAAACAATTTACACCAGTGTTCTTCTCCTTAATGGTTACTACGCCTCTGCAATTCCAGCATTATTTCCTTCTAGTCAATAAGATAGGTGTCAGTGTACTATTTGGCGATCCCATGCAGATATACTTCTCTCCGACAAGTTTTGTTCAGGTTGGAGCAATATCTAGGCTTTGCCTCATGTTTGCTACTGAACCACACATATACAGACATAAGTTATCAATTCACATTCAATTTTCATCTAAAAGATATCAAATATGTCAATCTTACCACAATTCATAGAAATAATAAACAAATACGTTGACTGGCAATGAATTATGGCACAAATTCCGATCTGCCTCTGTCCCAGGCTTTTATTTAGAAAAATATGAGCTGGAACTCAACGCACTGTTTCTTAGTAAGTTTATTTTAAAATGTGGCACTGAACAGACGCTCCTAATTGACTATATCAACGGGTCTAGGAAATAGGGCCATGTTTACAAAGCTTTTGAAAAAATTTACCCTTCCTACGTTTCCCCTAACAACCAAAAATAGTATTTGCAGTCCGACTAATCATGTTTAGCCTTACATATCATTCCCGCCAATCAAATCGGATTTAACATGGTGGCCTATTTCCCGTAAAATGGTGCTTTCAAAACATGTCACTGTGCGATTATGATTTGGTGCTGTCAGACTACCTCACTATTTTCTTTTGGCTATAATTTGTTAATTCCTAGACTAGTTGCGTAACACTTAACATATTCTTAGCAGCAAGTCCTAAGGAACCCAAATATGTAAATTTAATGGAGCTAAGTGGCTGCGTTCAAAATGTGCATTTTCTTCTACCTCCCGTTCACTTCGATACGATGTGGTGTCTCGGTACTGTCAGGCTTTCAGACATAAAACAGTATAATGTCATGTTTACTAATAAGCATTAAACAGGTTTTTAAACCTAACCTTCGTATTTGTAGTGTTTTTTATCACTGTCTATTTGAAAAAAAAGTTAGTGCTTCATGCCTTACGCTTGGGGTGGCATTAATTTTATATCGCGAGATGCGTGTTAGTGTTGCCGGCGTTCCTCCGCTCAGCCCTCCCTCTTTCTATACCAAGTCCATCTGTCCTTTCGTTTATGTTAACGTAGTGTATAAAATGAAATTAATGCTAGTATTAATCTAGGTCATTAAGCAGCTTGCATATCTCAAGGTTTTCTAAGAAATACAGTACACGTTTTATTGTTTTGTTGAAACGCGTGTATGCTGCTGTAGGCTTTACTAGTAAACGTGAAAGCGTGAGAATATGCAGACGAAGCAGAAAAAGGGGGATCTCGAGTACAGTCATTGTGACAGCACTGTTCTTTACCATTCTTCTTTCCCTTTTATTGAATTTATGTGTTAGGCTTTACATTTATCTTTTAATTTATATATGTGGATTTAGAATGTTTCACGACAGTATTCTCAGATTATTGGATTATTTGCAGGCATCCAACTTACCTATAAACTTGCTTTGGCTTTGTCAGAAGATTTTGTGATGGTTAGTGAAGCTGTGTTGCTTCGCACATATTCATAGCATGACCTTGGCCAAGTGATCGTATAAACGTTTCCATCCTTATATTAATTTCCTTGTTCTTTTTTGTGTTTTCCCTGTTTCCTTTACATTTTCTGCATCTCCTCATGTTTTGACTGATCTTTCCCACAAGCAGTTGCTACATTTAAGAACGATTGTGTGACAGAAACCCTACTTTGAATACTTTGATTCTTCATTGAGCCTACACGACATCGTAAATTCACAACATTCTACACATCTCATGCTTGCTGTTATGAAGTTATACGCGCTCCATACTCATGAGAATAGAGGCATTATTTGTTAATCTATCTTTTTCATGGGTTGAGAGGGTACTTTTCTTCAATTTCTTCACAGATGATGGTGCAACTTCATTATCGATAACTGGTGCTTCATTATTTTTTTGTATTTGCTACCACTAATACCTGTGTGCTGATTGCCAAGATTGTGTTACGCACAGAATTTTTCTAAGACTGTGTGTAATTAATCTGTATGAATTGTACACTTTAAATTCTTTTTGATCTAAGGCAAATAACCCTTGTTTAAACTATGGGTACATTGTACTATGGGGGTTACCTTCTCTTGTTGGTTGACTCGTTGGTTATCTTATCTTGTGTCTTGACTCGCTGATTCATTTTTTCGAACGATGTCTCCTTATACGGTAGTATCGGTCAACTATTTCTTGGTATGATTGAAACTAGGGTTGAGTTTTATTCCCATGTCCATATAAGGCGTGATTTCTGAACATAGCTTTGTTGAAATGGTTCCTTCATCGTTTCGTTGTGAGTGTTAGTCAGATGTATGCGTTCTGCGCATTTCTAAACTTTAAGAAGGGTAGAATCGTCTTCCGCCCAGGGATTCAACGAGATGTACTGAGCAGAGAAAGGACGCTGCTGCGTCTGTGCTTTTTGATAGGGAATTCTATAGTCCTCCTGTGAGTTAGTTAGCTAACGAGGCTTTCCCTATATGATTCAAAAAAACCGCCTGGAGGCGTATGTTTTGTGGTGTTGATTCTGAAGAAAGGTAATACCATCCTTTATTGAACTCTGTGATCTACCTAGATGTTAGACATTGTGTCGATCTCTGCTCGTTTGTGTGTTACAGAATGGAGAGGTTCTTTTACTAGGAAATTTCACCACCGGTAACTTTATACCTGATATATATATATATACACGGGTCGCTCTAGGCCCACAGAACAATTTCTGTGTTCTAGGATTCGCTATGCCAGCGATTGCACCTATGACGAGGGTTAGACTTAGGGACGCTATAAAGGTCAGCTTGACCTGTACTCCTGAAATGCTATTCTCATGCGGACAATAATAGACTTATTTTTGTACATCTGATCTGCCAGCATCAGAGAGGAGTATTGATTATTATTTAATGAACATTGATGATATGCAGCTGACACTGTTGCAGGATTTTTTGATTAACCTTATGTATGCAGATCCATGAAGAAACTTTAGAATGCTGAATACATTGAACTATTGATGTCTATGACTTATGTAACGTATCTGTACTTGTGGCGTCAAATAAATGATGAAACGTCCAGAGCAGTTTACCCTTTTATGACTTCGCATGTTATATTTCATGTGCTGTAACTCTGTGAACTATCTCACTACTATACACACAGCAACATCAAAAACCAGATAAGACACCCTACACTTCAACTATAATATACCTGGTGTCGATATGGGTGGTATTTGACAAAGCTAAAGATTTACAACGTACTTGGACTTATACTTGCAACGTCCATAGTGGCCAGACAGTGTGGTCTTACCATCATTGAGAAGTCAGCCTAAATCCACCCATATCATTTTATGGTTGCCAGAAGTTGGTTTAATCTGGTACCAGCACTCAAGGGGGTCAACAAACCCAGACAGCATACTTCATACAACATTGCAGTTTGAACTCACTTCCTTCAAAGAAATATTTTGAAAGTACCCGGCGCTGCTCGACAGTTTATCGAAGTTTTCCTGATCTAGAAGGACAAGTACCGATCAAGTCGATTTTCTGCTAATACATTTAGGGGGTCAAGTGCCGAGCATTGTAAGGAAGAAGGACAAGTGCCGAAACAACATTTCCTGTATCAGAAGCTCATTTCCTGCGTCATGGCTGTTTATGGGAGCAGTTGTCGATCAACGTTGGATCATTTATCCTCAGAATGCTGATCGCAACCTGTTCTGCACCGTGCTGACGCTTGGACACATATAAGTTACGTGGCATGTTTTGTTTGTGAACTGTGCCCTTATGTTCTAACTGAGCCTTCTATACTTTTACACTTTTTGCTACATGTTATATGTTTACATGTTATATGTTTACATGTAATATGTTTACATGTTATATGTTATTTGTATATTTATATGTTTATATTTCAGCGGGCTGGTTGGGTAGGTGACTATCATAAGAGATACCACGTCATAGAGGTCTTATGATAGCGTTGACGTAGGAGCAATTTCCTTAATTGGAAATTGTTAGCAATATTTATTGCTATTTACGTTTAGTTGTGACGACATGTGCAGTTTTGTTTTCGGTATTTTTTCGCATTCTTTAGTTTTGTTGTGATTTCTTTGTATTTTGTAGGTCTCCTCTTTTCTATTTTTCAGTTCTTTACACTATTTTCGTTTATACACTGTGACGTCATTTGTTTGTTTACATTTTTCGCATTTGTCATCACATCCTTTGTGATATTTATTTTAGTTCTGCTGTTTATGTAGTTGACTGATGCGAATGTTTTCGTATTGTTTTTGATCTTTGTTATTGTTTACATTGTCTTTGAGCTTTGTTAATGTTTATATTGTCTTGGATCTTTGTTATTGTTTACATTGTCTTGGATCTTTGTTATTGTTTACATAGTTCTTAGTTAGCATTCAGTATTGTTAAATATTTGCTTATGCACTATTAACTGTGTAGTGCAGTTATGATAAATAACTGATGTATTTGCTTATGCACTATTATTTGTGTAGTGCCCTGATGATTAAGAAGTGACTGGTGGTATTATTATACATTTGATAATACAAGTTCTTTGTCAAAGACTGGTTTCCCACAGAGATTGGAGTAAACATTGTGATTATACAATTACTTTTTAAAGTCTTGTTACCATTAAGGTTGAAATAAGTTAATTAATTATTTCAGGTTTTGGACTCATAATATTAGACATCATGTCTACACTTGAGTACTTTATTAATCAAGGGAAATCCCTTGGTAAGACTGGTGATAAGTTAGAAGAATATGCGACTACTCAATATGATAAAGCATTAAAGGTGGAAGAGTAAAAATGGAAATGGAAGCTGAACAAAGGAAATTGCAGATGCAGGTGGAGGAAAGGAGATTCCAAATGGAAATGGAAAAACAGCAAAGAGAAGCTGAAAATAAAATACTTGAAAAAGAGGCTGAAAATAAAAGACTTGAAATAGAGGCTGAAAATAAAAGACTTGAAAAAGAGGCTGAGAATAAAAGACTTGAAAAAGAGGCTTAAAATAAGAGATTAGAGGCTGAGGCTGAAGACAGAAAGTTACAAAGAGAGACTGAGGCTGAAGAAAGAAGGTTACAAAGAGAGGATGATGAGAGAAAAGCAAAAATGGAACATGAAGAAAAACTCTTAGCTTTGAAGTTAGAAAAGTTGAAATTGTTGAACACTGGTAATGCTAATGATGCAACTAAGGTGTCAGATAAGTTCAATGCAAGTACTTTTAAGATTAAACTACCTGCATTCAATGCTTCCAGTGACGATATAACGTTTTAGCTGGATAGATTCGAACGTGCATGTAAAACACATAACATAGATAAATCACTGTATGTTTATCAGTTGTCCAATTTACTTAGAGGTGATACTTTGAGTATGTTAAGTATGGTAGATGAGCCTGACAAGAACAATTATGAGGTTATCAGGGCAGTCTTGTTAAAGAAGTACCAACTTAACGAAGACGGCTATCGTCTTCAATTTAAAAATATGTTGCCAGATACTGGAGTTAAATTCTCTGAATTCATTTCAAAGATACGTCTTACTTTTTCACGATGGGTTGAGCTGTCTAAGACAGAACATACATATGAAGCACTTATGGACTTACTACTTAGAGACAAGGTTATGTCTTCTGTCAACGAATCTTTTCTTTCTTTTCTTCATGAGCGTAAGCCTAAAAACATAAAAGAAATGGAAGAATACTGTTGCCAGTATGTCACTGCGCATCCTCACGTAACCATTAGCAACTCTAAAGTAAAAGAAGGTCTGCCAGTTGCTTCGGCAGCACCTTATGGCCCAAATTTTATGCGTAAATTTCAGGGTAGCCAACAAAATTTATATAAGAAGAGTAACCGTAATTATGCTCAGAATCATAGCAAACAATTTCAGGGTGATTCTTCTTCACAGAACTGGAGACAAGCTGATACTCCACAGTATACTACTCCCAATAATTTTATACATTTTCGCAAAGGTAGTCAGTATAGAGGAAACTATTTTTCGCGGAGACCTCAAAACCAATATAATAGAGGTTCTCAACAGTATAGAAATGGTAATGACAGTTATGGAAACTGGAATTCAAACCAGGATAACAATTACAGTAGACAGTTTAATGATAATTTCAGAGGCAATAATGGTCGCGGTAGATCGCAACATAAAAGAAAGAGGTATCAACAGGCAAACTCTGTACAGCAGGAGTCTCAGGTAGCATGTAAACAAGGTGATGATGATAAAAACTCCAGTGCTATCAGATGTTCTGCCTTTGACTTTAGTAGGGCAACTAAATGTCCCCAATGCAGTACTTTGTTTGAACCGACTACCGTAACTTCTTTAAGCTGTGGTCATCTTCTTCCCGCTCTTCCTGCTGCTGTTGCGCATGACGGGAGAGGTTCTCTTATACTACATAAGGGTCTTGTAAATAGTAATCCAGTCTCAGTCCTTTTTTATTCTGGATGTACTACTATTGGTGTTAGACAATCTCTTGTAGATCCATCCTGTGCTACAGGAAAGGTGATCAAATGTGTCACATTTGGTGGCACTTTGGAAAAGTATCCTACTGCCATAATACATATTTCTACTCCCTTCTTTACGGGAGATGTCCACGCGTGTCTTCTTCCAAATCCTATTGCGGACCTTATTATTGGTCGTATTCACGGAGTTAGGGAATGTACCCCACAGCAGATTGCTGTTTGGGAGGAGCAAAACATTGAAGCTACCAATGCGGTGGTCGCAAGAGCACATGCTCTGGATCCACCTCAAACTTCATTAACTGATAATAATGAAGTAGATAGCCAAAATATTCACTTGATTATTTCACGTGACTCATTTATAAAATTGCAAGAAGAAGATCCTTCTTTACAAAAATTCTTCATTCTAGCAAAAAAAGGTGATCCAAATCAGAATCCTAATAGAAAGTCTTGGATTTCTATGAAGAACGGCGTACTTGTGCGTATGGTACAAGACTCGACTACGTCCACTCATTCTCAAATTCTTGTGCCTAAGAGTATGAGATTGAAAATATTGCAACATGCTCATGACTCGCAATGTGCTGGACATATGGGTTTTTCCCGTACAAAGTCGAGGGTTCTTGCGGCTTTCTTTTGGCCATTTGTGAGCAAGGACATACGAATTTACTGTCGTTCTTGCAAAGTGTGTCAGGAGGTCAAATCGAAAGAACCACGACATACTGCGCCTATCCAGGCTGCTGACATTCCTATTCGCCCTTTTCAGAAAATGGCAATAGATATTATCGGTGATATGGGTGGATTTAGGCTGACTTCTCAATGATGATAAGGCCACACTGTCTGGCCACTATGGACGTTGCAAGTATAAGTCCAAGTACGTTGTAAATCTTTAGCTCTGTCAAATATCACCCATATCGACACCAGGTATATTATAGTTGAAGTGTAGGGTGTCTTATCTGGTTTTTGTTGTGTATAGTAGTGAGGTAGTTCACAGAGTTACAGCACATGAAATATGACATGCGAAGTCATAAAAGGGTAAACTGCTCTTGACGTTTCATCATTTATTTGACGCCACAAGTACAGATACGTTACATAAGTCATAGACATCAGTAGTTCAATGTATTAAGCATTCTAAAGTTTCTTCATGGATCTGCATACATAAGGTTCATCAAAATCCTCAACTGTGTCAGCTGCATATCATCAATGTTCATTAAATAATAATCAATACTCCTCTCTGATGCTGGCAGATGAGATGTACAAAATAAGTCTTTTATTGTCCGCACGAGAATGGCATTTCAGGAGTTCAGGTCAAGCTGACCTTGATAGCGTCCCTAAGTCTAACCCTCGACATAGGTGCAATCGCTGGCATAGCGAATCCTAGAACATAGATATTGTTCTGTGGGCCTAGAGCGACCCGTGTATATATATATATATATATATATATATATATATATATATATATATATATATATATATATATATATATATATATATAGATATATATATACATGTATATATACATTTATATATATATATATATATCAGGTATAAAGATACCGGTGGTGAAATTTCCTAGCAAAAGAACCTCTCCATTCTGTAACACACAAGCGAGCAGAGATCGACACAATGTCTAACATCTAGGTAGATCACAAAGTTCAATAAAGGAGGGTATTACCTTTCTTCAGAATCAACACCACAAAACATACGCCTCCAGGCGGTTTTTGAATCATATAGGGAAAGCCTCGTTAGCTAACTAACTCACAGGAGGACTATAGAATTCCCTATCGAAAATCACAGACGCAGCAGCGTCCTTTCTCTGCTCAGAACATCTCGTCGAATCCCTGGGCGGAAGACGATTCTAACCCTCGTAAAGTTTAGACATGCGCAGAACGCATACATCTGACTAACACTCACAACGAAACGATGAAGGAACCATTTCAACAAAGCTATGTTCAGAAATCACGCCTTATATGGACATGGGAATAAAACTCAACCCTAGTTTCAATCATTCCAAGAAATAGTTGACCGATACTACCGTTTAAGGAGACATCGTTCGAAAAAATGAATCAGCGAGTCAAGACACAAGATAAGATAACCAACGAGTCAACCAACAAGAGATGGTAACCCCCATAGTACAATGTACACATAGTTTAAAAAAGGGTTATCTGCCTTAGATCAAAAAGAATTTAAAATGTACAATTCATACAGATTAATTACACACAGTCTTAGAAAAATTCTATGCGTAAGAGATTACCGCACCCCCCGGGAAAAAAATGAAACATTTTTTTTAAATCCAAGAGCCAGAAATAACAGGCTCGTAACGCACGTATGATGCGCGGATATAATGCCTAATATGAGGCTAGCTCGACGCAAGGAGCGATAGCTGAGATTTTCTCTCAGATTCTTAGAGACAAAATTTCTCTAAGTGTACACGTATATTCCACGGAGGTGCCATAAACATACGCCACATGATGGCAACATCATAATGTAAGCAAAATTATACTCACATAAATACAAATATGTTATCATAGTATGAAGTGTAATAAACTACACATTTGAAACAAAAAATACATTATACAATCATACAATGTATTACTAATCAATACTAATAAATCAAATGTTCCTCTTAGACATGGATATAATCGTTCCACAGCAGGTAAGAACTTGACATACTTCATGGTTGACATAATGTCCATACTCTCGCAGACGTTAATGATGTGCTGGGAAAATATCATTAACACAAATCTTTATGGCATATGCTAAATTTCTTAATACAGTACTCAAAATACAATATATAAATTGTGGCCATGTGATCTTTTGGCCCGTATATTGCTATCTAAGCCTTCTTCCGTTATACCAAAATCAGTAACAGAACAAGGCAATTACAATGCTATAAATTCCCAAAATGAGCACCTATGTGCTAATATCCTTATAGTAGAGAACTGTTATAGATCTCGACGTTTAACAGGGAATATATATGACAGAAGAATTAAGTGGAATCATGTGGGCATCTAGACAGAATGTCTGCCATCACATTATCCGAACCACGGATAGCTCGCACCGTGAAATGAAAGGGTTGAAGAGCTATGGCATATCGAGTGGACCTCGAGCTCTTCAAGTTTTTGCTCTGAATAGCAGTAAGAGCTTTCTGGTCGGTTTCCACAATGAAATGTGCGCCTAGAAGGAATCTTTGCAACTTGAGAATTGACCAAACCATAGCCAATAATTCACGGTCTAAAACCGAGTAATTCCTCTCTGCAGCATTCAATTTCCTAGAGATATACATCACCGAATGCAGAGTATCTGAATACTCCTGCATTAGTGCTGCCCCAATCCCAGTGGACGAGGCGTCACTTCGAAGAACAAAAGTCTTCTCAATAGTAGGTAACCTAAGGATAGGTGGAGATGAAAATAAAGTTTTAATCTGGTTCAATGAGGATTGACATTCTTGAGACCAGCGGATCAGATTAGGCGATCCTTTCTTCAATAAAGTAGAAAGAGGTGCCATAATGGAGGACAGATTCGGAATGAATCGTCCATAAAATTGTATCAAACCTAAGAGAATACGCACTTGTTTTTTCGTCTTAGGACAGAAATGTTAAGTATTTTTGAAACATTGTGGTCCTCTGTCTTTAAAAGACCATGACCAACACGATGACCCAGGAAAGAAATCTCACTAAATCCTATAAAGGCTTTAGAGGGTTTTGCAGCTAAGTTATACTCGCAAAGAGTAGATAGCAATTCGTATAAACCCAAATAGTGATCTTCCCAGGAATCACTGAACAGACAGATATCGTCTAAGTATGCTACGACATCTGTACGATATGCGAGAATTCGACGCATCATGCGTACGAATGTAGCAGGGGCGTTCATAAGACCGAAAGGCATGAAATTCCATTGGAATAAATCCCTCGGTGTAGAAAAAGCAGTAAAAGGTTTGGCTCGTTCAGTTAAAGGAACTTGCCAATAACCTTTCGATAAGTCGAGTTTGGTAAAGAATTTAGAATTAGAAAGCTTGTTTAGTAGCTCTTCCAATGAAGGCATAGGTTCAGCATCAAACTTCGTAACTTGGTTCAATTTGCGATAATCAACGCAAATGCGAATGTTATTATCTTTCTTTCGAACAATAACCATAGACGAAGAGTATGCTGACGTGGATGGTTCAATGATTTCTAATCGTATCATTTCATCCAATTCTTATTCGACTTGTGACTGAAAATGGATAGGTATCGGATAGGGTCTGACTCTGTTAGGATTATGGTCAGTTAGTATTATGTCATGTTCAATGACATGTGTGTGTCCCGGGATGTCGGTAAGGACATCCTGAAATGTTTGTAACATCGAAGAGACTTGTCGATGTTCCTCAGCGGAAAGATTAGGAGAAACGGAAACGTTTTTCCAAGATTTCGTTGAATGAAGTGGGATCACAGGAAGAGGGAGATTGACATCAGAAAAAGTAGTTTCCTCATCCTGTATAACTGACAGGGATGAGTAATGACCAATGAGGTACTGGAGAATTGTCCGTTGCCTGGAAAATAGGTTGCAAATAGTCAGGTCTTTCATGAAATTCCGTGAGCATATTTATGTGGAAAGTTTTATGCTTTCCATCAATATCGACAACATAGTCGACATCGGAAATTTTAGAGACTATTGCATACGGACCTTTCCATGCAATAAGAAGTTTGTTCTCCCTTGACGGAAGAAGAACGAGTGCTTTGTCACCTGGACAAAGTTGTCGTAGACATCTATTTTTATTTGCAAACTGCTTTACCTTTTCTTTAGCAAATTCGGATGAAGAAGTTGCTAGTTTGCATGCCTCGATGATCTTTTGCCTAAGAGCAATGACATACTCAAAAGACGACTGAGTGTCATCGCTAATATTATCGGCAGTGATAAGATCGTGAAGTAAAGACATAGGGCCGCGCGGTCGCGCGCCAAAGACAAGTTCGAAAAGAGAAAATCCTGTGTGTTCATTGGGGACCTCTCTATAAGCAAAGAGAGCTGCGGGTAAAACCCTGTCCCAATCCTGAGGATGATCCTCAGTTATCTTCCCAAGTAAAGTCTTGAGTGCTCTATTTAAACGCTCAACTAACCCATTAGAGATTGGGTGATATATACTGCTGAGAGACCTTTTAATATGTAGCATAGACATTACCTGTGACATAGTGTCGGATATAAGTTGAGTGCCATGGTCTGACAATATTTCTCCGGGGAATCCCAAGCGAGAAAATATTAGCCAAAGAGCGTCTGCGATATCGGCAGTGGAGATGCTCTTAAGAGGTATAGCCTCTGGCCAACGTGTGCACATATTGACACATGTAAGGATAAATTGGTGTCCTCTGGCCGACTTGATGCTAAAAGGATCGATAATATCTATTGCCATTTTCTGAAAAGGGCGAATAGGAATGTCAGCAGCCTGGATAGGCGCAGTATGTCGTGGTCCTTTCGATTTGACCTCCTGATACACTTTGCAAGAACGACAGTAAATTCGTATGTCCTTGCTCACAAATGGCCAAAAGAAAGCCGCAAGAACCCTCGACTTTGTACGGGAAAAACCCATATGTCCAGCACATTGCGAGTCATGAGCATGTTGCAATATTTTCAATCTCATACTCTTAGGCACAAGAATTTGAGAATGAGTGGACGTAGTCGAGTCTTGTACCATACGCACAAGTACGCCGTTCTTCAAAGAAATCCAAGACTTTCTATTAGTATTCTGATTTGGATCACCTTTTTTTGCTAGAATGAAGAATTTTTGTAAAGAAGGATCTTCTTCTTGCAATTTTATAAATGAGTCACGTGAAATAATCAAGTGACTATTTTGGCTATCTACTTCATTATTATCAGTTAATGAAGTCTGAGGTGGATCCAGAGCATGTGCTCTTGCGACCACCGCATTGGTAGCTTCAATGTTTTGCTCCTCCCAAACAGCAATCTGCTGTGGGGTACATTCCCTAACTCCGTGAATACGACCAATAATAAGGTCCGCAATAGGGTTTGGAAGAAGACACGCGTAGACATCTCCCGTAAAGAAGGGAGTAGAAATATGTATTATGGCAGTAGGATACTTTTCCAAAGTGCCCCCAAATGTGACACATTTGATCACCTTTCCTGTAGCACAGGATGAATCTACAAGAGATTGTCTAACACCAATAGTAGTACATCCAGAATCATAAAAGGATGAGACTGGATTACTATTTACAAGACCCTTATGTAGGATAAGAGAACCTCTCCCGTCATGCGCAACTGCAGCAGGAAGAGAGGGAAGAGGGTGACCACAGCTTAAAGTAGTTACGGTAGTCGGTTCGAACAAAGTACTGCATTGGGGACATTTAGTTGCCCTACTAAAGTCAAAAGCGGAACATGTGATAGCACTAGAGTTTTTATCATCATCAAATTGTTTACATGCTCCCTGAGACTCTTGCTGTACAGAGTTTGCCTGTTGATATCTCTTTCTTTTATGTTGCGATCTACCGCGACCATTATTACCTCTGAAATTATCATTAAACTGTCTACTGTAATTGTTATCCTGGTTTGAATTACAGTTTCCATAACTGTCATTATCATTTCTATACTGTTGAGAACCTCTATTATATTGGTTTTGAGGTCTCCGCGAAAAATAGTTTCCTCTATACTGACTACCTTTGCGAAAATGTATAAAATTATTGGGAGTAGTATACCGTGAACTCCGCCTATGCCGGTCCCAAGCCCGGATGAAAAAGGAGGAGGGCGGCCTGCATGGAGGCCGTAAGGAGGCAGCCCCTCCAACATGCAAAGGCACAACAGGCCAATCACCTGTTTGCTTTAAATCACGATTACTAGCAACACAAGAGAGAAAACTGGACTGATTCTAAAGGCGACGAACTGGAACGGACTACGGACTACGACTTATGGAACTTGGAACACAAGAAGTATAAATGGGAAGGAAGAGGAGCTGGTGGAAGAGATGAGGAAAGCAAAACTAGAAATCCTGGCTATAACGGAAACAAAGAAAAAAGGACAAGGAGTCATGGATCTCGATGGCAACACGCTGCTCTACAGTGGTGTACCCATGTCTGAAAGAGCTAAAGGGGGCGTGGGTTGCATTGTGGCCCAAAATCAAAAAGATAGTATCAAGGGATGGAACTTTGTCTCGGAGCGCATTATGGTTGTTAAACTAAAAGAAGGAGAAACCATAGTCAACCTGGTCATAGTGTATGGACAAAATGAGGATGAGAGAGCAGAGGTCAAGGAGAATTCTTCGAGCTGCTTCAAAGGACAGTGGATGACTGCCTAGATGAAGTTATCATGCTCGGAGATTTTAATGCCAGAGTTGGAAATGACCATGCTAGATGGGATGGAGTTATCGGAAGATATGGAGAAGATACTCTCAATGACAATGGAAAGCGACTCCTTAGATTCTGCAGTGAGCAGAATCTGATCATTACAAACACAAAGTTCCCCCATAAGCGCATACATGCATACACTAGATGTGAACCAACAAAGAATGAGAAGTCAGTGATCGACTATGCCATTGTTCGGAGAAGCTCATTCAAATATGTCCGAGATGCTAGAGTCTGGAGGGGGCCAGAGATTGGAAGTGATCACTACCTGCTAACAATCAAAAGAACAACTGAAAGAGTTGCTCAGCCTAGGAACTGCCCAACATCACGCAAGAAACCAAGTAAACGAGCAGGAGAAATGAGCATTAGGACCTACAAGCTGAGAGAGCCAGAAATTAAGACCAGATATCAGGGGCTTATTGCTGCAGCGGTGAGCAACACAGAAGAACGACCTGATGACTTGGAAACCCTCTGGATTAAATTCAAGGATATCATAAAGACAGCTGCTGCAGAAGCATGCGGTGAAGTCCGACTTGGGAACAAGAGAAAGAGGACACCTTGGTGGACAGAGGAAGTCAAAGAGAAAATAAGAGAGAAGAAAATGGCATGGAAACAATACTTAGGAGCTAAAAAACACAACAGGACAAATGGAAAAATATAGAGAATATGTGACACTCAGAACAGAAGCAAAGAACAAAGTGCTAGCAGCAAAACAGAAGTCCTGGGAAGAATTTGGAGAAAAGCTAGAAAAAGATGCACAAGAAAACCAGAAATTGTTCTATAAGACCCTAAAGAACATGAGGAAGGAAAAACAATGCCCTCTCAAATTTATAAAGGACAAGCAAGGCAAATTGCTTACTGCCCCAAAGGAAGTAATGGGAAGATGGAAAGAATATTTCTCAGAACTCCTGGATGGTGAGCATGGTGAAGCATCAGAAATGATAAACACTAGCACAGAAGAGAAAACCAATGATGGTGAAGATGACATAAAGATGGAAGAACTGAAGGCAGCACTGGAGAAAATCAAGATGGGCAAAGCAGCAGGGCATGATGGTATAACACCAGAAATGGTTAAGTTCATGGGAGCATCAGGCGACCTATTACTCTTAAGGGTTTTACAGGCAGCGTGGTACAACAAGACCATACCAAAGGATTGGGAGATTGCCATCATAACACCAATTTTCAAAAAGGGTGACAATCGACAGTGTGGAAACCATAGAGGCATATCCCTTCTCAGTGTCCCTGGTAAAATCTACTCTAGAATCCTAGAGCAGAGACTCCGACGCCTAGCTGAGCCACAATTGGATGAGGTCCAGTGCGGATTCCGAGCAAACCGAAGTACTCAAGACCTAATCTTCACACTCAGACAGCTGAGTGAAAAGGCCCTTGAGTATAAGAGTGAGATGCATCTTTGTTTCATAGATCTGGAAAAGGCGTTTGACAGGGTCCCCTGGAGCAAACTTTGGGACTGTTTGGCAAGGAAGAATATTCCAGCACCTCTGATTCATGCTATACAGAGCTTCTACAAGTCTTGCAGAAATTATGTGAGGACAGCAAACCATAAGTCAGAAGAGTTCAGGACCACCAATGGTGTAAGACAAGGTGATATCCTATCACCTTACCTCTTCATACTCCTTATGGACGATGTCATCAAGGCATGTAAGGAGAGAACAAGAAAGTATTCAGTGGGGTACTGGAAGATGAGACAGGTCTATATTTCGGAGCTGGCATTTGCTGATGATGTTGCCCTGATTGCTAAATCAGAGGCACATCTCCAATCCAACCTGCAAGTCTGGAAGGAAGAGCTGGAGAAGAGAGGGATGGTCATAAGCAGCTCTAAAACAAAATCCATGGTGATATCACGAGAAGAAAGAAAACATCAGATTAAGCTGGGAGAACAGGTCCTGGAGCAGGTCGACCACTTTAAATACCTCGGAGCTATTATAGACCGAAAGGGAGGCATCAAAGAAGAGTTGGCCACTCGAAAAGCAGCAGCTGGGAGACTTTTTCAGGCCATAAATCGAGGATTCCTCAGCAAGAGAGAGGTTGGTAAGAAAACGAAGATGGCTGTATACCGCTCCACCTATGTCCCAGTCTTGACATACGGATGCGAGTCATGGGCAATGACTACAACCCATAAAAGCCAGATCCAAACCTCAGAAATGAGGTATCTGAGGAAGGTGGTTGAAGTAACAAGAAGAGACATGGTACGCAACCAGACTATACGTCAAGGCCTTAAATCCTACCCCCTGCAGACCCAAGTAGAACAGTCCCAATTAAGATGGTTTGGCCATGTCTGCAGAATGGGAGAAGATCGGATACCATGACAAGCATGGGAAACAAAGAGCCAAGGATCCAGACCCCGAGGACGACCCAGAGTCCGCTGGGAGGACAACATTAGACAATCTTTGAAGGATCGAGGACTAGAATGGAACCAGGCCAGGAGGAAGACAGCCGATAGGATAGTCTGGCGCTCTCTCTTCCAAACCTCTACACCTCACGGTAGAAGGGGAACGACTATGTAAGTAAGTAAGTATACCGTGGAGTATCAGCTTGTCTCCAGTTCTGTGAAGAAGAATCACCCTGAAATTGATTGCTATGATTCTGAGCATTATTACGGTTACTCTTCTTATTAAAATTTTGTTGGCTACCCTGAAATTTACGCATAAAATTTGGGCCATAAGGTGCTGCCGAAGCAACTGGCAGACCTTCTTTTACTTTAGAGTTGCTAATGGTTACGTGAGGATGCGCAGTGACATACTGGCAACAGTATTCTTCCATTTCTTTTATGTTTTTAGGCTTACGCTCATGAAGAAAAGAAAGAAAAGATTCATTGACAGAAGACATAACCTTGTCTCTAAGTAGTAAGTCCATAAGTGCTTCATATGTATGTTCTGTCTTAGACAGCTCAACCCATCGTGAAAAAGTAAGACGTATCTTTAAAATGAATTCAGAGAATTTAACTCCAGTATCTAACAACATATTTTTAAATTGAAGACGATAGCCGTCTTCGTTAAGTTGGTACTTCTTCAACAAGACTGCCCTGATAACCTCATAATTGTTCTTGTCAGGCTCATCTACCATACTTAACATACTCAAAGTATCACCTCTAAGTAAATTGGACAACTGATAAACATACAGTGATTTATCTATGTTATGTGTTTTACATGCACGTTCGAATCTATCCAGCTAAAACGTTATATCGTCACTGGAAGCATTGAATGCAGGTAGTTTAATCTTAAAAGTACTTGCATTGAACTTATCTGACACCTTAGTTGCATCATTAGCATTACCAGTGTTCAACAATTTCAACTTTTCTAACTTCAAAGCTAAGAGTTTTTCTTCATGTTCCATTTTTGCTTTTCTCTCATCATCCTCTCTTTGTAACCTTCTTTCTTCAGCCTCAGCCTCTCTTTGTAACTTTCTTTCTTCAGCCTCAGCCTCTAATCTCTTATTTTCAGCCTCTTTTTCAAGTCTTTTATTATCAGCCTCTTTTTCAAGTCTTTTATTTTCAGCCTCTATTTCAAGTCTTTTATTTTCAGCCTCTTTTTCAAGTATTTTATTTTCAGCTTCTCTTTGCTGTTTTTCCATTTCCATTTGGAATCTCCTTTCCTCCCCCTGCATCTGCAATTTCCTTTGTTCAGCTTCCATTTCCATTTTTTACTCTTCCACCTTTAATGCTTTATCATATTGAGTAGTCGCATATTCTTCTAACTTATCACCAGTCTTACCAAGGGATTTCCCTTGATTAATAAAGTACTCAAGTGTAGACATGATGTCTAATATTATGAGTCCAAAACCTGAAATAATTAATTAACTTATTTCAACCTTAATGGTAACAAGACTTAAAAAAATACTTGTATAATCACAATGTTTACTCCAATCTCTGTGTGAAACAAGTCTTGGACAAAGAACTTGTATTATCAAATGTATAATAATACCACCAGTCACTTCTTAATCATCAGAGCACTACACAAATAATAGTGCATAAGCAAATACATCAGTTATTTATCATAACTGCACTACACAGTTAATAGTGCATAAGCAAATATTTAACAATACTGAATGCTAACTAAGAACTATGTAAACAATAATAAAGATCCAAGACAATGTAAACAATAACACAGGTCAAAGACAATGTAAACAATGACAAAGATCAAAGACAATACGAAAACATTCGCATAAGTCAACTAAATAAACAGCAGAACTAAAATAAATATCACAAAGGATGTGATGACAAATGCGAAAAATGTAAACAAACAAATGACGTCACAATGTATTAAAAAATGGTGTAAAGAACTGAATAATAGAAAAGAGAAGACCTACAAATACAAACAAATCAAAACAAAACTAAAGAAAGCGAAAAAATATCGAAAACAAAACTGCACATGTCGTCACAACTAAACGTAAATAGCAATAAATATTGCTAACAATTTCCAATTAAGGAAATTGCTCTGTTCCTAACGACACGCTCTCAATAGATACCTCTATGACGTGGTATTATCTATGAGAGTCACCTACCCAACCAGCCCGCTGAAATATAAACATATAAATATACAAATAACATATAACATGTAAACTAATAACATGTAGCAAAAAGTGTGTGAAAGTATAGAAGGTTCTGTTAGAACATAAGGGCACAGTTAACAAACAAAACAGGCCACTTAACTTCTATATGTCCAAACGTCAGCACGGTGCAGAACAGGTGATGATCAGCATTCTATGGATGGTGATCCAACGTTGATCGACATCTGAACTTGCTTCCATAAACAGTAATGACGCAGGAAATGAGCTTCTGATACAGGAAACGTTGTTTCGGCACTTGTCCTTCTTCCTTACAATGCTCGGCTCTTGAACCTCTAAATGTATTAGCAGAAAATCGACTTGATCGGTACTTGTCCTTCTAGATCAGGAAAACTTCGATAAACTGTCGAGCAGTGCCGGGTACTTTCAAAATATTTCTTTGAAGCAAGTGAGTTCAAACTGCAATGTTGTATGAAGTATGCTGTCTGGGTTTGTTGACCCTCTTGAGTGCTGGTACCAGATTAAACCAACTTCTGGCCACCATAATGATATGGGTGGATTTAGGCTGACTTCTCAATGATGATAAGGCCACACTGTCTGGCCACTATGGACGTTGCAAGTATAAGTCCAAGTACGTTGTAAATCTTTAGCTCTGTCAAATACCACCCCTATCGACACCAGGTATATTATAGTTGAAGTGTAGGGTGTCTTATCTGGTTTTTGTTGTTGCTGTGTGTATAGTAGTGAAGTAGTTCACAGAGTTACAGCACATGAAATATGACATGCGAAGTCATAAAAGGGTAAACTGCTCTTGACGTTTCATCATTTATTTGACGCCACAAGTACAGATACGTTACATAAGTCATAGACATCAGTAGTTCAATGTATTCAGCATTCTAAAGTTTCTTCATGGATCTGCATACATAAGGTTCATCAAAATCCTGCAACTGTGTCAGCTGCATATCATCAGTGTTCATTAAATAATAATCAATACTCCTCTCTGATGCTGGCAGATCAGATGTACAAAATAAGTCTGTTCTTGTCCGCACGTGAATGGCATTTCAGGAGTACAGGTCAAGCTGACCTTTATAGCGTCCCTAAGTCTAACCCTCGACATAGGTGCAATCGCTGGCATAGCGAATCCTAGAACATAGAAATTGTTCTGTGGGCCTAGAGCGACCCGTGTATATATATATATATATATATATATATATAAATATATATATAAATATATATAAATATATATATATATATATATATATATATATATATATATATATATATATATATATATATATATATATATATATATATATATATATATATATATCAGGTATAAAGATATCGGCGGTTAAATTTCCTAGTAAAAGAACCTCTCCATTCTGTAACACACAAGCGAGCAGAGATCGACACAATGTCTAACATCTAGGTAGATCACAGAGTTCAATAAAGGAGGGTATTACCTTTCTTCAGAATCAACACCACAAAACGTCCGCCTCCAGGCGGTTTTTGAATCATATAGGGAAAGCCTCGTTAGCTAACTAACTCACAAGAGGACTATAGAATTCCCTATAAAAAATCACAGACGCAGCAGCGTCCTTTCTCTGCTCAAAACATCTCGTCCAATCCCTGGGCGGAAGACGATTCTAACCCTCTTAAAGTTTAGACATGCGCAGAACGCATACATCTGACTAACACTCACAATGAAACGATGAAGGAACCATTTCAACAAAGCTATGTTCAGAAATCACGCCTTATATGGACATGGGAATAAAACTCAACCCTAGTTTCCATTATTCCAAGAAATAGTTGACCGATACTACCGTATAAGGAGACATCGTTCGAAAAAATGAATCAGCGAGTCAAGACACAAGATAAGATAACCAACGAGTCAACCAACAAGAGAAGGTAACCCCCATAGTACAATGTACCCATAGTTTAAACAAGGGTTATCTGCCTTAGATCAAAAAGAATTTAAAGTGTACAGTTCATACAGATTAATTACACACAGTCTTAGAAAAATTATGTGCGTAACACTCATGCTTGCTGTTATGAAGTTATGCGCGCTCCATACTCATGAGAATTATTTGTTAACCTATCTTTTTCATGGGTTGAGAGGGTACTTTTCTTCAATTTCTTTACAGATGATGGTGCAACTTCATTATCGATAACAGGTGCTTCATTATTTTTTGTATTTGCTACCACTAATACCTGTGTGCTGATTGCCAAGAAAATTGTGATTTCTTGACTTTTTTTGGTCGGGTTTACAAAATGATATGCAGCTGACATAGTGACTGTACGATCATCCGCTTGCTTGTCAATGATCAAAGAAACAACAATTAATAATCTGTTGTACCAATAAACGCCGTTAGGTGTAACGGAACAATGGATAATTTCTTGTTGCCCTATGACGCCGCATGGTGTGATGGCCGGAGACTGCTTTGTCATGTCAGTCAATGGCCAAGGGAGAATGATGATGATGATGATAGTGTTCTTACTAAATTAATTTATACAGCTTACCACAATAAAGTAACTTTTTTACTCAAACAGGTGGAACAGGAATGGTTGAGCATGATAGAATTTATATTTCAATGCAAAAGTAGATAGAAAAAAGAAGGGAACACAGACTTTATGGAGAGTAACGTGCCTTCCCATAAATGGTGGTCTCTATTTTTTTGGGGGGTTTTTTTTTTTTTTGGTACAGAAGAGTTATGAAATGATTATCAATTCACCGTTTTAGTGTGGGAATCATAATGTTTCCAGAAAGTGGTTAGTAACCAGGGGTAAACAATGAGTTGTCAAGGAAATTTAATATCACCCCCTGGTCACATATCCCTTAAAAATTAAAAAACTATGCATCACTGGACAATATAAACCTATGTATTGTGGAGAGAAATAGTTTGGCTATTAATAAAATATTAATAAAAACATTAAAAAGGGAGCTTGTTTTTTAACTAAATTCCACCTTACAACTACCTTACGATATACTTCACTGTACGAGCAATCGTTACACTAAATTACTGTTTACTTTCCTGCACGTTGCAAATTCATGGTGCTCAATGAGACTTTCTATACATATGTACCAAAAAGGGTCTATTGGTGGCACACGATAGTGTGTACAAAGTTATTATTTTTGTTTATAAAACAAATTTATCGTATTCTTTAATTAAAGAAATAAACAACAACCACTAAAATTCCTTAAAATAGGCTTCCAAATATTGCTTTCAAAAGTCCTAGTCTACAAAAGTCAAAAAATATGGATAATTTTCAACTGAATTGGCGGGGGAGTTGGGGGGGGAAAAAAAGGGGGGGGGGGGATTTAGAAAGATGTTAAACGGTACAACAATTTGGCAAAAAAAATACAACAAACAAACAAACAACAGAAGCTATACACAACAAAGAAGTTGTTTATTTACTCGTGACGACGGAAGAAGTAGGAAACGTCTCTAGTTCTGTGTTTCTACATACAATACTGAATAAATAGGAAAAAGAACGCATCGGGGAAGTAATAAAGTAATAAATTTAAAAATTCACCTGTTGATCTTCCTCATTAGGGTCAGCCCCATACTTAATTAGTAACTGACAGCAGTCTAGTAACTCGTGATCCTTCGTGTTTTCTCCATCTCCTGCATTCTTCACACAGTGGGTGAGTGCCGTCTCTGCTTGATCTCTGAATAAAATAAGTTTTTGTGAGAGCTTTAAATAGAATACCTGCTAATATGATAACTGGAAGAAATGAAATGTGCGATTTTATATATGTATATAGTGCATTTCAAATACATAACAATAGTTATAACCACATAGATCATAAAATTAATCTGGCAATTTGTACACAAAAATATTATTAGTACACTACATGATATTTGTTTATGTGATTTAAGCAATCAAAAACGAACCGCGAGGTCTGTTCCAAAAACAGGCAAAATTGTGTTTTAAAAAAAAAAGAGATGTTTTGTGTGCACTCTCAACCCCACACGTATTAAGAGGGTTACACCTTACTATGCATGACTCTGACAATAAGATGATTCTGGTGATGAGGGTTTACAAAATTTTGTAAACACGACTTTTTCTTTAATTTGAAGCATTTGGTCAGTCGTCAGTCATCAAATACAATTATAGGTATTTAAAGGTATTCTAGGCTAGGACTGTCGGAAGCAGTGACACTTGGCCTTTGCCAACCTTCCGAGGGAAGACTGCCAGCTTCGTGAGTAATAGATATGGTAGTAACATCTTCTTCTTTGATTCTTAGCAGCCGACCGTCGAAGCAGTCAGTCGCCTTCACGACTGGTGGCGTCTTGTAGAGCAGCAACTAACTGCTTCCACTTTGTGGCCATCCTTCGTACAGTGCCAAGCTTTGGTTCATTCTATGCATCTCGGCTTCCACAGTTCTCCGCCAAGTTGTTTTTGGAAAACGAAAGAGAGCCTCTCTTTCGTTTTCCTTCGATGTTCCATAGCATAGCTGTTCCTGTGATAGCATCGGGGTCTTCTGAAGACGTGGCCAACCCAAATCTAGCGTCTGCCAGCTATGATGGTGTGCATGTCCTCTTGGTTACTCCGAATAAGCAGTTCTTGGTTAGTGATAGTATTCGGCCAAAAGATTCCAAGAATTTTCCTTAGATTGTTTGGATTCTGTTACTCTTCAGCATGATACACCATAGAGAAGCACATAAAGTACACATCTCTTATATAATCTTAATTTCGTGTTTGTGCTGTACTGGAAAGACTTCCAGATGTTGTTGAGACTAGCAAAGGCTGTTCTCGCTTTATTCATTTTGTTGTTGATGTCTTTGCTTGTTCCGCCTTCTGGTGTTACTACGCATCCTAGGTATGTAAATGCGTCCGTCTGTTCTAGCTTCTGGTTCCTTGCTATGGGCTCAGGTCTGCCCACATTGGGTATCATGGCCTCTGTCTTCTTTAGACTGATATTCAGACCCACCTGCTAGTAGTAAAAAAAAAACAAATTAAAAACTCTCGCCATTCAATTTCTATTCAATTCGGATTTGTTGGTAAAATAAAGTACCCTTGATCATCTAGTATTACCTAGTCGGCCACCCAGTTTTTGGTAATCGTGTGGACTGGGGTCAGATTTGAGAAAGAAAAGAATCACGAAGGTAACATCACGAAACAAAGACCCCGTCACCAGAAAAGCTCTCGTGGTTGATGTAAAAAGACGATATAAGATTGCAAAAAGCCAGGAAAGATTAGCGACCGATGATGTCGACCAGAAATTCAACACCATCTCAACGATAAACAAGGACAGCAAGCGAGTCATGCTTGGGATTCCAGGAAAGAAAGAGACAAGATTGGATAAATCCAGAAACGTTAAACACATAGGGAGGAGAAAGGAAATGAAAAGAAAGCAAACAGAAGCTGTCTCCCAGGTTAAAGAAAATATATAGCGAACACTAACTATTCAGTAAGCTGGACAAAGAAGTAAAAAAAAAGACATTTCTGGATGACCTTGCAAGACAGGCAGAAGAGGCAGCACTGAGAAATGAAAAAAGCACAGTTTATAAAATAACCTAAACTATCAGTAGAAAACGAGGTGCAAACAATATAACGATAGTAAGAGACAAGCAAGGAAATCTCATCACTACAGCACATGGGCAGGAAACAAGATGGGCAGAGAATTTAAGAGAAACTCTGAACAAGGAATGACCAGAGACACAGTTGAATATTCCTGAGGCTGAAAATGATCTAGCTGTTAATACAGACATTCCACGAAAGGATGAAATCATTACGGCAATCAAATGGTTAAAGAATGGAAAAGCTCCTGGCCAAGTTAACTTAAATGCTGAGTTATTCAAGGCAGACCCTGAACTAGCAGCAGAAATATTAGAACCACTATTTGCACAAACCTGGTAAACTGAGACAACCAACAAGGAATTATTGTCAAATTGCCCAAGAAGGGCGACTTAGCAGACAGCAACAACTGGAGAGGAATTACTCTCCTCAGTTCCCAGTAAAATACTAGGCAGGATAATCATCCACAGAATTTAACAAGCAGTTGACCAATAAACTGAGGAAAGAACAAGCGGGTTTTAGACAGAACAGAAGATGTGCAGATCATATATTCACCCTCAGGAACATCATAGAACAGGGGTCGGCAACCTGCGGCTCGCAAGACGCATGCGGCTCTATGAGCCATCTCGGCTACTTAACACTTAGTGTCCGTGCACTAAAACCACCTTTTGACATACACTTTTCGTGAACTAAACTTTTGGGTGGGGGGGGGGGGGGGGGGGGGGGGGGGGGGAGGGGATCCTTTAAAGATTTTGTCATTTTTTAACTATTTTAAAGACAAGAGAAATGCTTTCCCTTAATTATATTTTTGGATTCATAACCGATTACAGAATTTTCAATAAACGAAATAAACATGTTTTTTCACGAGATGTCACTCGCGCACCCAAGCGACGTAGACTGTAACCGCCATTTATTCAGTTGAAACTTTCCTGATGTACTTGCTTGCCGGTATAAAAAATTTCTTCTGATACCGAATTACCGTGAAAATTTGATTTTTTTGCTAAAAGGCAAGTTTTCAACACATTTTGCAACTTTAATTGTGATGTGATTTTTAAAGATATCGATGCATATCTTCATCCAATTTCCTATTTAAATTATATAAATTGACCAAATATAGGTCAGGTCAAATTTATATATCAATACCCTTTAGCTCCCTGAGGAGCATAGGCCTTCAACAAACACATGCCAAGTCCTCCTGTCCTGTGCCATCCGCTCAAGTTCTTTTCATGTTTTCCTCATAATTTTCACCTTTGTGTGGTTCTCTTCTCCATGTGGTTTTAGTCTACCTCTGTCTCTCTTGCCTTGTTGATTCCAGAACAAGGACTTCCTTGTAATGCTTTCAACAGGTCTTCTCAATGTGTGTCCTTTCCATCGCCAGGTCTCCTCAATGTGTGTCCTATCCATCGCCAGCGTCTTCTTCTCAACTCTTGTTCCACTGGCACTTGTCTATCAATTCCACATTTGTGACTTTGTCCTACCAATTCAGTCCTTCTATTCTACGCAAGCACCAGTTTATAAAAGTCTAAAGCTTTTTCGTTGTTGTGTTTGTTGCTCTCCGTGTCTCAGAGCCATACAATAGGACTGACTTGACATTTGAGTTGAAGATTCTTATTTTTGGTGTTGGACGATTTCTCTTGTTCTACATATGATGCGGGACAACACCAACAGACAACACCCAAAGCAATGAAAGCTCCTATTGCTTTGTGTATTCTTATTTTGATATCATTGTCTGTCCCTTCAACTCTGTCTATATTACTGCCAAGATATTTGTACGATTCTTCATCCTTTAGTGGTGTTTCTTCAAGTTCAACCTTGTTATCATTCCTTGCATTTATTCTCATAACACTAGTCAACAAATTGTCAAAAGTTTTTTGTACCAGAAATTAAATATACCATTTCTTATTGATTTTGACATGCTGATTTCAAATATCATAATGAAATTCACCAATTGGCTCTGGGTTTTTTTTTAAATGATTAATTTTCATTTCAGTAATACAAATAATGTATGCTTGTTTAATTCTCTGGGGTGAACAGCTAGTCTTTCTATTTTAGCATTATAAAAATTGTGATTACAAACTCAATTAATTGATATTTCAACATAAAATGATAGAAAAAATAAAAACATTATTTAAAGTTCACATATCATGTTTTAAAAAGGCACATTTGAACCCATTCCGTCATTATTCAGTATCTGTTCGAGCTCTCTTTGCTTGCTTCTTGTAGTCAATCGATGAGGTGTCTCTTGTCACAGTCCAACAGTAATCAGCAAGCATTGAAGGGCTCCAATTGCCTTGATACCTTGTCTCTATAGCAGCAATGTCCTGGTGAAATCGTTCACCATGCTCATCACTGACCGCTCCTCAGTTTGACGTAAAGAAATCCAGATGAGAATCCAGAAAATGAATTTTCAAAGACATGTTGCAGCCTTCTTATACTTCAGAAGGAGATTTTCTACAAGTTCATTGTAATTATCAGATCTGTTGTTTCCAAGAAAATTGTCCACCACTGACTTAAATACTAGCCATGCTGCTTTTTCCTTGCCATGCAACACGCAAAGAAACTCGTCATCATGAAGAAGTTTTCGAATTTGCGGACCAACAAATATTCCCTCTCTTATTTTAGCTTCACTCAGTCTTGGAAATTTTCTGATGAGGTATTTGAAAGCCTCATCTGTTTTCTCTATTGCCTTGACAAAGTTTTTCATGAGACCCAGCTTAATATGCAAGGGTGGCAACAAAATCTTGCTGGTGTCGACAAGTGCTGGGTTCTCAACGTTCTTACTGCCAGGCTGCAATGACTGCCTGATTGGCCAATGTCTTCTGATGTAATGGTTACTTCGTGCACGGCTATCCCACTCACAGAGAAAGCAACAGTACATGGTGTATCCACCCTGTAGTCCAAGCAAAAGAGCGACCTCTTTTAAGTCAACGCAAAGTGACCAATGATGATGATCGTGGTTTATACACTTCAAAAGCTGCTTAATGTTTTCATAAGTTTCTTTCATATGAACTGCGTGACCAACTGGAATTGACGGTAACACATTACCATTATTCAACAAAACAGCTTTAAGACTCGTCTTGGATGAATCAATTAAAAGCCTCCACTCTTCCGGTATGTAATTGATTTTGAGGGCTGCCATTAAACCAGAAATGTTGCGGCACGCAGAAAGGTCACCCTCTTTGAAAAAGAATGTAATAAGCGGCTTCTTGCGGTTCCTATACACAGAAATTGTAACATCTTCTGCTAGGAGATTCCACTGTTGCAATCTGGAACCCAAAAGCTCCGCCTTGTTCTTCGGTAAATTCAGATCTCTTACAAGATCATTCAGTTCACCTTGGGTTATTAAGTGTGGTTTAGTGGATGTAGTTTGCTCAAAATCTGGGTCGCTTGAGGTTGATGGTTCAGGACTACCAATGTCCTCTTCTTCATCAGTGGAAGCAGCTGAAAATGATTCTGGCACTTTGGGAACTGGTAGGTCATCGCCATGTGGTACCGGACGTAATGCAGAGGGGATGTTTGGATATTCCAGAGTCCATTTTTTCTTATTTGATATGCCTTTCCCAATTGGAGGGACCATGCAAAAGTAACAGTTGTTGAGATGATCAGTGGGCTCTCTCCAAATCATTAGGACTGCAAAAGGCATAGCTTGCCTTTTGCCAGTCAACCACAGTTTAAGATGTGCTGCACATGTATTGCAGCATATGTGTGGCGCCCAGCTCTTATCTTGATCTCCTATTCTGCAGCCAAAATACAAACTGTACGCCTTCTTAATCACTTTAGTTATACAAGGTATTTCGTTTTTGTGATAGAAATGTCACCTCACCACATATGTAACAGAAATTATTAGCACTGTTCACACATATCCTGGGCATTTCTAACTACGATACTTTTGATAAGGACAAATGCACTAACTAATGGCAAAATTTTATCAGAGATAAGATATTTATACACAAAGGTGATGTAATCATACAAAGGATTGCATCATCAACTTCTAGTTACATTTTTATTGGTCATTAGAAAAAATTATGCAATCGCCCACACTAGTTGCGTCATATATATAAATTGACCGTAATTAAATAAACTAGTAGCATATATCTTGAAAACTAGAGCCAATCAACATTTTTTAATGTCATTTTCGTTTTCAGCACACCAAAATTAGTTAAGATCAGCTATTTTCATTTCTGGTACATTTTGGTTGTTGACTAGTGTAATCTTTGTCATTTCTGTGTGTATTTTCAGGCCCACTTGTTGTGACCTCTCATCAAGAATTTTCATTTTCTCTTGCATCTGATTATGGTTATTGGACAGAAGAGCCAAGTCATCTGCAAAATTCAGATCATCAAGCGGTTTAGTCAGATTCCACTGGTAGTAAAAGAACAAATGAAAAGAAAAAAATATTTAATTTCTATATATATTTCTGTATATAAGGGAATATCACATGCTAACAAAATAAATCAACAATAATCAATAATTATTGATAGTTTGTAAACTTTTAAATTATGAATAAAGTTAATTAATTATTATTATTTACCAAAATTTAACTCAGCCTACACCAGCAGCTTCAAATAAATTCACATTGATTAAAACATACAATTTATGTGACAAACTGTTGTACAAAAATTTGTTTTAATATTTTAAATCTGTTGTGAAAAATTATATTAGACCATACCAAAGGATTGGGAGATTGCCATCATAACACCAATTTTCAAAAAGGGTGACAATCGACAATGTGGAAACCATAGAGGCATATCCCTTCTCAGTGTCCCTGGTAAAATCTACTCTAGAATTCTAGAGCAGAGACTCCGACGCCTAGCTGAGCCACAATTGGATGAGGTCTAGTGCGGATTCCGAGCAAACCGAAGTACTCAAGACCTAATCTTCACACTCAGACAGTTGAGTGAAAAGGCCCTTGAGTATAAGAGTGAGATCCATCTTTGTTTCATAGATCTGGAAAAGGCGTTTGACAGAGTCCCCTGGAGCAAACTTTGGGACTGTTTGGCAAGGAAGAATATTCCAGCACCTCTGATTCATGCTATACAGAGCTTCTACAAGTCTTGCAGAAATTATGTGAGGACAGCAAACCATAAGTCAGAAGAGTTCAGGACCACCACTGGTGTAAGATAAGGTGATATCCTGTCACCTTATCTTTTCATACTCCTCATGGACGATGTCATCAAGGCATGTAAGGAGAGAACAAGAAAGTATTCAGTGGGGTACTGGAAGATGAGACAGGTCTATATTTCGGAGCTGGCATTTGCTGATGATGTTGCCCTGATTGCTAAATCAGAGGCACATCTCCAATCCAACTTGCAAGTCTGGAAGGAAGAGCTGGAGAAGAGAGGGATGGTCATAAGCAGCTCTAAAACAAAATCCATGGTGATATCACGAGAAGAAAGAAAACATCAGATTAAGTTGGGAGAACAGGTCCTGGAGCAGGTCGACCACTTTAAATATCTCGGAGCTATTATAGACCGAAAGGGAGGTATCAAAGAAGAGTTGGCCACTCGAAAAGCAGCGGCTGGGAGACTTTTTCAGGCCATAAATCGTGGATTCCTCAGCAAGAAAGAGGTTGGTAAGAAAACGAAGATGGCTGTATACCGCTCCACCTATGTCCCAGTTTTGACATATGGATGCGAGTCGTGGGCAATGACTACAACCCACAAAAGCCAGATCCAAACCTCAGAAATGAGGTATCTGAGGAAAGTGGTTGAAGTAACAAGAAGAGACATGGTCCGCAACCAGACGATACGTCAAGGCCTGAAATCCCATCCGCTGCAGACCCAAATAGAACAGTCCCAACTAAGATGGTTTGGCCATGTCTGCAGAATGGGAGAAGATCGGCTACCACGACAAGCATGGGAAACAAAGAGCCAGGGATCCAGACCTCCAGGACGACCCAGAGTTCGCTGGGAGGACAACATTAGACAATCTTTGAAGGACCGAGGACTAGAATGGAACCAGGCCAGGAAGAAGACAGCTGATAGAATGGTCTGGCGCTCTCTCTTCCAAACCTCTACACCTCACGGTAGAAGGGGAACGACTAAGTAAGTAAGTAAGTAAGTAAGTGAAAAATTATTTAAAACTTTAATCAAACAGGAAAAGGCCAAGACCACAAGCAAAAGAGAGCAGTTGAAGATGAAAAGAGAGAATTTAAAACATGAGAGGGAAAGAAAAGGGTTTCATTACTTTATTAACAAAAAGTATTAACCGTGATGTGATTTCTTTTCACTGCATTATTCACCAAGGTAATGGAATTAGTAGTTTAGATTGTAAACCAAATAATGGCAAGTAGTCTGAATCACCGACAATTTTATGAGTTTCTCCAAGAAGTAAATCATGAATTCTCTGATCTTTTGCATAACAAGTACCTTGTTATCTAGAGGCAAGGTTCTGATGAGATATGCTGCTAGTCTTACTGTAGTAAAAATATCGCTGAAAGAGAAGAAACTTGAATATCTTTTCACTTAAACATTTTAAATTAAAAAAAACTTCCAGGAAAGGGCAATACAGCTATTTTGCTCTTGGAAAAAGAGCTTTAATTTGAGCACAGGCTGTCTCTGTTTGCTAGAGACATTTGAGACTGGCAAATTATTACACTTCCCAGCATTTAAAGAACATATGCATTGATCTCAAGTTCCTCAAAAACGTTATTGAGAAAATGATAGTTTCATTTGCTGATCGCTTTCAAGAGTTTAGAAAAGAAAAGGCAACCTTGTCATATTTTATAGAACCTTTTGAAACATATCACCAAACTGAATTTTTCAGCCTTTCCTCAAACTGACCAAGCTGATTTTGAACTTGAATTGGTAGATTTAGAGGACAGGCACTGTGGTGTTGAAAATTTACACATCTGGTCCATGAGCTTGAAAATATTGAAAGGAAAACATCAGCTCTGTCACTACAACACAAGTGGTCTGAAAGAAGTGAGTTCAAAAAACAAGATGAGATCATATTTGATGTTTGGAACTGTTTACCAGCCAACTATGTTCAGCTGAAGAAATTTGCATTTGGGTTTCTTTCATTTTTTGGATCAACATATTTTTGTGAACAATTATTTTCCAACATGAATTATATCAAAAGCAAATTAAGAAGCCAATTGAATGACATGAGTCTCCAGTTATGCTTGAAAATGAAAACAACAGACTATTCACCATTAAATTTTCTTACTTTTCATTTGTATATTTTATTTTATTATTATGTTACATCTTATCTCAATATTTGTTCCTGAAAAAAATTGTATTACTTATTGTGTAGTAAAATGGCATTTAAAATATATATATATATATATATATATATATATATATATATATATATATATATATATATATATATATATATATATATATATATATATATATATATATATATATATATATATTATATATATATATATATATATATATATATATATATATATATATATATATATATATATATATATATAAAATTGAATGAGAGATACCATGTGATTTTTTTTTTTCTGATGCGGCTCTTCAGTTTTTTTAAATGGAGACAACATTAAATATACTACTCGTCAAAAGTCAAGGGCCACCCTATTATTTTCAATACACTTTTATATACTGTTCAAAAAAAAAAAACGCAACATTATTGCAGTGGTAATGGACACCAAATTTCAAACTTGTACCAAAATTTTATTTTACGGAATTAATGTTTCAATCTTGGCATGAAGAAACTTTCAGACTTTAACAATGAAATGATGTTCATTAAATTTGGTTTGGACTTTTATTCTATGCGACTGAGGCCTCCGTCTCAGTTAGGCGTATGGCCTCCTCTGGCCTCTATCAGAGAACGACATCTCCTTTACATGGATCCGATTAGCCGTTGGATCTGTTGTTGTGGGATGGCTGCCCACTCTTCTTGCAGTGCAATAGACAACTGTCGGAGATTGGCTGGAGCCACGTCTCGCTGGCGGAGTCGTCTGTCGAGTTCATCCCATAAGTGTTCTATGGGGTTCATGTCTGAAGACATGGCTGGCCACGGAATGGTCTGGACGTTGTTGTCAGCGAGGAACTGGGTGGTGAGTTATGCCACATGAGGTCGAGCATTATCCTGCTGAAAAATCGACCCTCGTGCAGCCAGAAGTGGAAGGACGTGAGGACGAAGAATTTCAGCGACGTATCGTTGAGCATTCAGGCGTCCTTCAATTTGCAACAGGTCATTTCTTCCCATGAAGTTAATAGCCCCCGGCCCCCCCCCCCCCACATCTGTACACCTCCACCACCATGTGGAGGAGCCTCATCAACGCTGTTCTGGGCGTAGCGCTCATGGACTCTGCGGTAAACTCTTCTCCGTCTATCGTATCGCTGGAGCACAAAAAATGATTCATCACTAAACCAAACCCGTCTCCAGTCATTCCCAACGGTCCATTGACGATGCTGGTTCGCCCACTGCAGTCGGTTCTGGCGATGCCGGTCCGTAAGAACAGGACCTCTGTAGGGTCTTCTAGCCCAAAGACCAGAGTCGTGCAGCCGGTTCCTGACCATTTGATCTGAAATTCGACGAGCTGCTGACATTGACTGGACTGTGGAGGACGCAGATGCAAGTCGATTCCTGAGGTGACGCAGCCGTATGAAGCGGTCTTTGGCAGGAGTTGTGACTCTGGGTCTTCCACTGCGCGGCTGGTCTGCCACTGAGCCAGTTTCTTGAAATCGCCTCCAAAGGCGACTAATGGTGCTTCTAACCACATTAAATTGTCAGGCCACTACACTTTGTGACTGTCCAGTCTGTAAACGTCCAATGATGATGAGTCGTTGTTCTGTAGTGAGATGAGCCATACTTGCGCATTGAATTTTCAACTGAATTTATTCGAGAAGCGTCAATCTTTTATAGGCATTCAATAATATTGTCAGAGAGTTTTGTGTTCAGTAAGTTTCACGGGATTCTCATGAACCTGTCACGAGTTATTGTCAAAAATGTTGTTTTGACCTTGACCTCTTTCATGACCTCACGAATAATGAGGTGAGTATAATTCAGGTATCCACGAGAAGTTTATGACCAGGTGGATACAGTCGATAGGTTGACTGATGTCCAATAAGCGAATATCTTTTATAAAAGTAACACCAAAAAAGTTGCGTTTCTTTTTTTGAACAGTATATATAAGCGCATAGAATGATTGAATGAAGGAAGTTTTTAGTAAAAAAGAGTGCAATATCTTCCTCTAACAGTCCTCTATGCACGTTAAGCATAAAAACAACTCACTGACAACCATGGTGATCACGTGCAATTTGGTTTGCTGACAATAAATTCACATTTTTAATCTGTTTTTTCAAACTTCAGTACAACCAAACAGGTGAAGTAATCGTGCTGATTGACATTCCACGTGAAATGGCGACTTTTCGTGAACAGAGTTCACTCTTAATTTGTTTGACAATCAGCAGACTTAGGGTAGTTTCATCACTTGCAAAAACCATGCCTCGAGAAGACGTCTTGACACCTTACAAAGAATGAGGGCTATAGCGTGGGTTGTCAGAGGTTTATCTGTTCGTGAGGTTGCTAGACGGCTTGCAGTGTCACACAAAAGAATTTTGGAGAGATTTCAGGCCACAGGAAGTGTGGAGGATCGCCACCGGCCAGGTCGCCCTAGATGCACCAATAGACATGATGACCGGTACCTCTTGTTGTCAGCCCTGCGCCATCGAACAGTGACTTGTTCCACTCTAAGATGTCAACTGAGACAAACTGTAAACGTTAATGTCAGTCAAAGCACCAATCGCGGACGTTTACATGAATTTGGACTGGCTGCTCAACGTCCTGCAGTCAGAATCCCTCTTACTCGTGCTCATCGCAGAGCACGTGTTGCTTGGTGTCGCGAGGACATCCGATGGACAAGGCAACAATGGAGTCAAGTTCTCTTCACTGATGAATCTTGCTTCACTGTGTCATTCAATGATGGCAGGATTCGAGTTTGGAGACGACCAGGAGAGCGATTTACTGATGACACAATTCGAGAGGTGGATCGTTATGGTAGGGGTTCTATCATGGTCTAGGGAGGCTTCTACAGACACGGCAGGACCCCACTCTACATCATCCAAGGTGTGGTGGATTAACACCGGGGAGGTTATTGATGGTAAATAAATGAAAATATAAGTGTCAATAGCGTGAGGTCAAGCAATGTAAGACCCTGAGTCTAATAGTTGAAAATGGTGTTGATGAGTTCTCAGGGGACCTAGAGCTACCTCCCTCAGATCTCACGCTGTGCAATATTTTTATATCTATTGTATGATGTTTTATATAGCAACGTTAACTTAATGAAAATTAAATCAACAAGACTGGGGTTAAAGTTATAATATTATCTTACAATTTTAATTTCCTGTACCTCAAATCTTTTGGGACAGGAATGTTTAAAACTTAAAATGAAGTGTGTTCATGTACAGCATTAACTAAATATGAAGGACATCTTGTCCATAAATGTCACTACTATAATGTTTATAGAATTTTATTCCCTGCTGAAACAATACTGTCTTATGAAGGGTCACTACTTGGAAGGACTGAGTGTCTCATCATTTCACAAAACAGTGTATTAGACGTGTGGAGAATACAACGTGATGAATTGACACAAGCCCGCAATCTGATGGCTTATCTTGTGGTTCCTTTGAAGATAGATGACTTGCTGGAAAATACACACTCGTTCACTACAATGTGTTCTGGAGGCAGATAAGACTTCAACATTCAAGCAACCACCATGTTGCCTCGAAACTCTGCAGCTCCAGGTTATGGCTCACTGGGTAATATATGACTCAACCCTGCAACAAGAGGAACAGGCCTCCTAAGTACTCTATATACATATGTGTATCTCCACAACAATTAAGTATACATCATCAAACAGTTTGCGATCAGCTTCCTGTGCTAACCAATAGCTACAGTCCTTAATTTTATTTGTGACTGCTTCATACTCAGGGGGTATCTTCTTCTCCCCACATGGTTTCAACGCCCCTGTCACTTTAAACCTTCGTTATCTTCAGCTTCATCATCTTGGGTACAATCTTTTTTTTTTCTCTTTCTAGTGATCTGTTAGCTCTGGTAGTATGACATTCTATTTATTTTTCAAAGTTATTATAACACTGTGATCTGCAGGAGACTGCCAGTGGCTTTCTGGTCTTACAGTCGTAATATTTTATATATTGATATCCATTTTCCAACACAATGTACTTTCATTTGCTTCATAAGTCAACTTAGGCATGCCTGTGCTCCTAGTATGTCGCAAGCTTCCAAAATGGCAAATGTCGCACAACCGAAATTGGTGGGCGCCCTATCTGGGTTGGCCTCTACATATTAATAATAATATATATAAATAAAATTGTTCATCTTACCGCAATCAATGAAATAATTCACACAACCATAAGGTTAACTGGCTCTCAATGGCACAAGTGCAGATCGCTTGACGTCCAGCCCGCAAAGGCAATGCTCTGCATCTGATCTTAACTAAACGTTGGTGAACACAAATGTTTTCAAGTGGCACCTTATGCTTAGCAAAGGTTTCGTTTTATCCTCTCTCTTCCAAGACTAACCTCAACCAATCAAATCAAGTTAAGCCAATTTGACTTTCTTTCAAAAACGCGTTTAGAAAATATACCATCCGAAGATTTTCAAAGTTGAGCAGTTACCACTGTGTATGTCTGTCTGTCTTCAATTTTTATTTTCTACGATATCTCCGTTATTATTGAAGTGATTTTAAAAAATTGAAAGTGATTATTAACCGGACAATTGTACTTTATCTAGCCAGTATGTTTTCATTTACTTCTTCATCCTAGTTTTCATCTTTGTACTTTTTCTTCTTTCTTTATTCAGAACAACATACTTTTACTCTAAAGCAAGATAACATATTATAGGGATTAATATGGTATTCCAATAAACAATATTATCGTTTCTGTCCTTTCCTTTTATTTATCCTTCCATTAGGGAGCCGCGCTAGCGTAGTGGTTACAACACCGCTCTGGCGACCGGGTGATACAGGATCAAACCCGCTCGATTATCTACGTTTTGGACTGGATTGCCCATTTCTCTGGCGGCCTGAGCCGACCCCAGCTGCAATGGGTACAGTATTGCCTGAGGTTTTAGTCTTGTACAGTAAGGGATATATCACGTAAAATGCAATGTCAGTTAGACATAAATGTTAGATTTTTCCGATGTTAAAAAAAAAAAAAAAAAAAAAAAAAAAAAAAATAAAAAAAAAAAAAAAAAAAAAAAAAAAAAAAAAAAAAAAAAAATCCTTCCATTAGAATACAATACATTATCTACGTTTTTATTGCCCCTTTCTCTGCCCTGCACACATTGTAGGTTTTAGTTTCAGTTTCACAATGCACAAGTTAGGTTAGATTTTTCCATGTTAATCCCCCCCCCCCCCCCTTTTTCCTTTCTCGCCCGTTCTTTGAAAACGAAACAACGCGTTGGCCGGCGGCCAAACTATCTAATGGTCGTTTTAAATTTTGGTAAGGGTAGACTGTGTGCGGGGTTTAAAGGGGACGGGTAACTTATTTTGCGCTCGTCGTCAAAGAAATTCAAATCTTCGTTACCGAGTTACATGGAGACCGATTCAAACACTGTAGTTATTTATAGTTACAACCTTCACGAAATAATAGGATGGAGTGAATGCGTTTGCGGGAGGTAACCCTTTTAAACGATAATAGTAGAGAAAATTCAAATACTGTGTCCAAATCTTAGCAGACGTTTTGCCTTTTGCCCTTGGCAATTTTCAAATATACTAGTGGGGTTCTAGGAGGAAAATTTACGTTACTAGATTTAAATGGGGGAAATTCGAGCGGGGGGGGGGGGTATACACGGAGTTAGTTTTACTACACAAGGCAACATGACCGGCCCAAGATACCAGAACGAAATCTTGAGACCAATTGTTCAGCCTGCTCTGGAGGCCATAGGTGGTAATGCCATCCTCCAAGATGATAACGCTCGACCCCATCGAGCTCGTGTGGTGAATGAGTTTATTCAGCAACATGGGATCATCAGAACGGTGTGGCCAGTTCATTCACCTGACCTTTCTCCGATTGAGCACCTCTGGGATGTCCTTGGTCGAAGATTGTCAACAAATCACCCCCTGCCAATGGATGTTGCACAGCTGACTGCATTTCTGCTTCGGAAATGGCAAGCTGTTCCTCAGGATACTCTTCGGAATCCTTGTGGACTCGATGCGTCTACGCTGTCTTGAATGCCTTGCTGCAAACGGTGGTCATACCCGATTTTGAAATGTCTATTTGTCCAATATCTATTGTGTGACTTTTGAAAAGGTGGGTGACACACTTCACAGCTTCATTGCGTTTGAATGTGTGTTTCAGTTTCTTTACGTGACATGTCAATTTGGTATTCAATAAATGCCGTTTTAACCGATACCAATTACGTTTATATCAGATTTGTTTTATGGTTTCAACCAAGGTTTTTCTAAATGGCCCTTGACTTTTGACGAGTAGTATATTTGCCTCTTTGTCATGGAAAGGTTGCCGAGCAATGCTCAGAATGGCAAAGACAGCTATACATTAACTCTGATGATTTTGAAAAGGCTTTTGACAGCATACACAGGGACAGTCTATGGAAAATACTGAGGGCTTATGGAATTCCCAGATGCATTGTTTCCATTATAAAAAGCCTCTTCAACAACATTATTTTTGACAGCCATAGATTGGGTTATGCGCCAGACAACAAAAGGTAGTCTAAGAAGAATTAGAAGGACAACATTTCTACACTGGAAGACCGGGAATATGCAGATGACATTGCCCTACTCGCACATTCACATCAACACATCCAAGAAAAAAACCGATAGACTGAATAAGTATAGCCAGCAGGTTGGTCTGAACTTCAATTGAAGAAGACAGAGGTCGTGACACTCAATGTGGGCAATCCTGAGCCAATAACAATAAGGAACCAGAAGTTAGAACAGACAGACCAAATGTCTCAACAACATTTTGAACCAGTACCGCACAAACACCAAATTAAGACTGTATGAGAGCTGTGTACTTTCTGTGCTTCTTTAAAGTGCGGAATTCTGGAGAGTAACAGAGAAGGAAATGTCGAAACTGTTCTCCTTCCACACAATCTGCCTAAGGAAAATTCTCCGAATCTTTTGGCCGAATACCATCAGCAACCAAGAACTGCTTATTCGGAGTAACGAGGAGGACATGCACAAGATCATAGCTGGCAGACGCTGGAGTTGGGTTGGAAACGTCAGAAGGGTCCCTGATACCATTACAAGACCAACTGTGCTATTGACCCCCCCCCCCCCCTGCCCCCCCCCCCCCCCCCCCCCCCCCCCCCCCCCCGCCCCCCCCCCCCCCCCCCCCCCCCCCGAAGGAAATGGAAAGAGAGGCCGACCAAAAACAACTTGGCGGAGAACTGTGGAAGTCTAGATGCAAAGAAAGAGCCAGAGTTTGGGCACTGTATGAAGGGTGACCGAACAAAGTGGAATCAATTTGTTGCTGCCCTACAAGACGAAACCAGGCGTGATGGCCGCTGACTGCTTTGACGGTCGGCGGCTATGAATCAAAGAAGAGAAGATATATATGTATAACAATATGTATATACTTCTTCGTGCACTATCAGAAATCTATTTTAATATTTAAAAATAAGCAGAGGAGAACAGTGTGCAATTTGTGCCTTTAAAGTTTTTCCAGGATTGGTACTAGTGACGGCCATATCTTAGTTGCTTATAAGTTGGGCACTTGTTAAACTCCATCAACCAGGGCAGTTATAATGTCAGACTCTCAAGCCATGCTTCGGAAAGTTCAGAACGGATGGCTGCGGCAGGAATGGAAAACATCAATAGAATCATCCAGTCTTGAAGAACTGGTTTGGATTTACTGCAGGCCATGCAGGGGTATGTGGCAATGAGAGAGCTAGCCTCGAGAGCATCCATAGTGGGGACACTTGACATGGGTAAGGGAAAGATACTAAGGGTTATTAATGATAGCCTGCTGGATAATGACACTGCAATGGATGAGTCAACAAGGCTGAGGCTGTTGGAGTTTGGCATCAAACGTGGGACTAGCAGAAATGGACGTGAGAAAGAATGCATCCGTCGAATGTACAACCAGCAGGTACAATAAGCATTCATACCCTTCGACATTTGCTGAGGGGGACTGAGCACCTATGGGTTTGCCCGGAGTGCAGTGAGGTCGATTCTGATTAACAATAACAATAACACTTTTGAAGCAAATGTTCAACAGTCATGTTATCGGTTCCACAGCTACACTCATCGGTAGTTCCTATTTTTATATTGTTGAATAGATGATATCAAAATCTGCTATGGCCCGTTGTTGGTTACCATTTGTTCTCTTCTGCTGAGAATTTTGTGTCTCCTGGATGCTCTGCATCCCATTTCTTTATGTATCTGGTTCTGATAAAACTCTGCCTCTTCGACAGAATGCATGTATCTGGTTAAGGTATGGTTCCCCCTTCCTTTGTCTATTTATCGGCCTCTTCATTGCCACAGATGCTACCTTGAGATGGGATCCATTGTATCACCGTTTGAATCGTTGGATTTCTGGAGTACAACTTTTAGAGCACATGCTAAGTCTGCATTATTATGACTCCTCATCGTTGCAACTACTGAAGAAAACAAAATGTCTCTCTGTGCTTTCTAAACAATATATTGACATAAAAGGTGTTGCGCTAAAACTATTTATAAAGAAATATTTCTTGCTTTCTTGTTTGTGTAATCCAAGCTGTTAACAATTGTGTCGAAGTTTACGTTTCGTAATTCATCTACAGCAAGGCTGTTATCTATTCTCTTTGATCTCAGATAAGTTATTGAAGAAGCTTCTTTCCTCTGTCACTAGAATTGTCAAAAATATGCCTAGCAAATATTTTTCAGTGAGTGGTCTTGAAAGGACTCTTCCAATCCGACGGTTTCTGTTTGAACCTGAGGGGTTCAAATAGGCCATGTGTATTCTACGTTGAGCTAAAAACCGAAGAAGTGTAATATTAATTTGCTTTTTTCCTGAAATATAAATTTGATAGACTTTTAATTATCCTTTAGGACATTAATCTGAATGAAACTTGGTTGACATCCGTGTGCGAAACTAAAAATTTGAGAATCAGAACAGACCGAGTAAGTAACCCCTTCAAAACTTGTCGTGCGGGGGGGGGGGGGGGGAAATCATGTTTAATGTTTCTGCTGCATTTCCTCATGACGCCACTACTCTTCTGTGGTTATTTATCTGTATGCACAGGTAATTGAACCGTAAAAAAAATTACACGAGAAGAAAGAAGTGATTCGACTGTTTTATTACCCCATGTGCGAAATAAATGTACGAATATATTTTCAAATCTTGTTTAAACAAATCGCGCAGCAAAAATTCAAAATAAACCTCCTATTACTCCGTCATCACTGAAAGGCGTATCAACTACGGCAAATGTAAAGCTCTAAACTGAAATGAAGATTCGATACGGCCACAAAAATAAATTCAGAGACGCAGTTTTAGGAATACTAAACCAAACGACGGCAGCAACTTTTTTAAATTTTTTTTTTTTACAACACATAAACAGAACTGTTTTTTTCATTTCAGTCGAACTACTGCTAAATAAGGCATGAGTATATGAGAAATACGCGTAATTTCAATTGGCGTACTAATTTCCACGACCAATAAGCGTTTTTCCACAATTTCCATTTAAAATATGCACCATTGCAAAGTTCGTAAGAAAATTGCTAGGCTGAAGTGGACGATTCTCATAAAACTCAAAATCTGCGGATCAGATGACACATTGTTAAGTAACTGATGCGTAAACACCTAATGAAACTATTTTATTACCAAAAATTATTCATAGTCTGATACTGACCTGAAGCATTCTTTGATTATCGTCTTGGCCTCCGTCATAGACAGTTCAGATAGATAAACTCTTACAGCTTTAGCATTTCCACTATGAATCAATGTTCTGAATCTGTCAATGTCATTAATTATATCTGTCACTCCTGGCATCTCTGCTTTTCAAGTGATTGCTGATGAATGTGATTGTGTGTTATGCAAAATTTAATGGTTCCCTGGCGACACCCGCTTGTAGCTGACAGTTTCATTAGGATATAACAGTTTTCAGTGTGTTTATTTGCTGATTTATTGATTGTTTACTTTCACATTTTGCTTTCTGCAGTGTGAATCAGTGATTTGTTGGTTGATTGCATTTTCTTTCTTCGGAGTACAAAGAGTAGCTAACTTTCAGCACAGTAACAGGTCACGTAGAAAAGTTGAAATTGCTGTGTCGACACAGGAAAAACACTTTATTTGTTAAGATCATCCCGGGGAGACCTGTATAAGACAAGAAAATAATTATTACACGGCTTATATGCATATTTAGTAATACATTAAATAAGGGCAAAATTTACGGTAACAGTTGTAGACGGAAGACTGGCAACCAATAAAAAATATATGGAGTGTTACGTGCAGAATTACTGGGAATAAGATAACGCCAGATGACATGCATAGAGGACTTTTCAGGCTTAACGATGATTAACATTAAAATCAGACAAAATCAAGAAAACAGATTTAAACAAATAAAACCAGAGCCAATGCAGTAAAATGAAACATCAGTACAAAAGCCAAAAACTAAAGCCAATCTAGTACTCGGTGATTCAGAGATTGTTTAATGTTTTCATCCCATCTAACTGGATCGTCCTGGAGAACTTAGCTTCTGGTGTCCTGTATGTAGCCCATCTTCTTTCATTGTACATACATGGCCAAACGATAGTAATTTGGTCTGCAGGGGCTGGGTTTTGATGCCATGACGTATCGAATGATTGCAGACCAAGCCTCTTCTTGTTACTTTAACCACTTTCCTCAAATACCTCATATCTTCTTCTTCTTCCTCGTTGTGTCTGTTTACGCCGGAGCTGCGATATCTGCGCCTTTCGGCCGACACATCCGATTTCAGCATGGCATTTTTTGGGACCGGGTTTGCCTTCCCTCTTCGATCCCTACTCTCTCAGCCAGACTGCAGTGATGCAGCCTGTTTCCAGGACCACCACGTGGAGGTGGAGTAGGGTCTTGGTCAGCTCTGGTTCGCTGACCCTGACGCAAGCAGTCAAGCTATGGGTCGCTGACTGCATTCTCTATTGCTGCATCTTTGGGTCCCACCTCATATCTGAGGTTTAGAGCTGGGTTTTGTAGTCAATGCGCATGACTCGCACCCATATTTCAATCGACTATATTGGTGGAACCATTTTCGTGCTGAAGTATCCTCGATTTAAGGCATGAAAAATCTCCCATCTGCTCTTTGATGCGCCCATTCCAGTTTATGGCAGCTCCAAGGTATTTAAAGTGATTGACCTGCTCCAGGACCTGTTTTCCCAGCATAATTGATGCCTATTTTCTTCTCATGAGATCACTATGTTTTTCTGATGACCAATTTTCATTAGCAGTAAGGGTTGGTCGGTACACATGTTTATTGTTTAACCAAGGAATTTGTTAACAGGAAAGCAATGGTTAGGGGTCATTCTCATATGACGTCACGCAGTGAGGTTGAGGGGGGAGGGCATTCAAGATTTTGTGACGTTGTGTGACGACGGGGGGAAGGTTTGGAAAAGTGTGACATCACACAGAAATAAAAGTCATACTCATTATTATGACGGGCAAATTTACTAGTTGTTATAGTATTTTTTCCGCTTGATTGTTTCCTTTTAACAGGGAAGATGATAAATTACATCCCTTCAGAAAAAAAAACCAAGAATATATATATATTTTTTTAATCTTTGCAAAATTGGGTAAAATAACTTCATACAGAATCAAGAAAATGATTTCTTCAGTCTTTTAAATGTGTGGCAGATGTTGAAAGATTAAGATGTTTTCTTTAATATTTTCCCCATCATTTTTGTGACTATATTTACTTGGTAAAATTATAATCTCAGCTGAAATGTTGGATATAAAATATAACTTGTTTAAATTATTTTTAAAAAATTATATATCTCTTTTTTAAAATAAAGTAACACACACTTTAAACCAAAAAAATGCAGGATTGTGCTGTTTAAAACTTGATTAAACAATAACAGGTTATCACCTTAGTAACAACAGTCTGATCAATTTATACCCTTTAGCTCCCAAGAAGCATAGGTCTCCAACAAACACATGCCAAATCCTACAGTCACGTGCCATAAGCTCAATTTCTTTCCATGTTGTCCTCATCAGTCTCACTTCTGTCACTTCACGTATTTTTCGTCTACCTCTTCCTCTCTTTCCCTGTGGATTAAAGAACAAGACTACCTTGAATCAACAGGTTTCCCCAACGTCTATCCTATCCATCGCCAATGTTCTTTTTGTCGATTTTTCCACTGGCACGTCTGGTTTTTGGCATCAGTTCCACATTTGTGACTGTCATACTAATTCAATCCAAACTCACAATGAAGACCGAATCTGCAGTATGTAACGACTGCGTCACCAGCACACTTCTATATGGTATCGAGACATGGACAACCTATGCTAAGCAAGAAAGAAGGCTCAATACCTTTCATCTACGGTGTACGCATCCTATTCATTTCGTGGAAAGATAAAGTGACAAATGTCGAGCTGGTCACGTGCTGGCCTTTAAAACATGTATATACTGCTTAGACAGCGCAGACTACGCTTGCTTGGCCAAGTCCGCCGCATGGAAGATGGTCGCATCCCGAAAGATATCTTCTACGGACAACGGGCAGATGGCAAAAGAACAGTTGGGCGACCGCAGCTGAGATTCAAAGATGTGTGCAAGAGAGACTTGAGGTCAATAGGCATAAATCCAGCAACCTTGGAGGATTAAGCTGCAGATCGCACCAAGCGGGAATGCTATCTTCGGCTCACCTCAGTTTGGGCGAAAAGAAGCTCAAACAACAAGCAAAAGAGAGAAGAAAAGGAACACCAGGAACAAAAATAGAGGGCTATAACCTCAGGGGCGCATTCCCATAGTCAGTTATGACTGAAGTATTATAAATCTTATTTATGATTTCTGTGGTTATCTAAGCTCTGTGCTGATGTTATCTATGTCCCAGTACCTCTCCACATGTCGTCCGTATCTGCTTCATCAGCTGGCTGTTGGCGTGGTTGTGGCGAAACGGGGCGACCTCTATCGATCTTCGGTTCTCTCCGGCAGTATCGGTACATTTGTGGTACCGATTTCTATTAGATGATGTCAATTATCGCACTTTTTCTGTCTCTCTTTATTTTTCTGCTAAGTAGCAGATATCTGATTTTATCAAATCGCCCTGTAGGTGATAAATATCACATTTACAAGGAGTGCTACCCAGATTTGTGGTTATAGGCGCGGCCGACTAAAACTTGCATCGGTCTACTCTATCGGCTTAATTCACCGATAAGATTCGGGTTTTGCGCACTCATACGACAGTTAACGAGATTACTGTCTTTGTGTCACATGTTGGCAGACAAATGTGATGTAATTGCTTCCGGTCCTTGGTTAAAAAGTAATCATGGATTTATTACATTTTAGACAATATGAGTCTACAAATGTGTTTGTAAGAGTGTATACAGGGCATCGGATGTCCATATATGGTAATACGTGACCATTGCAGGCACGCACTTTATTTCACGTGGGACTATTTTGAAATATCACAGCCTATCCTGCATGATTTGAAATGATTGGATCTTTCTGATTAGATTCATAACATCGGAATATAGGCTGACAATTTCACAGTTTTATGTCTCTGTGATTTGCACGCTCGCCAATACAATCAGACCTTTGCCAGAGGAAGAACTAGATTCATAATTCCTAAATGTTATCCGGACCTTTTATTGGAGAACCAGATAAGACTTATAAAGCACAGGAAATCTCTTTCAAATTTTAATAAGGAACAACCGGGACTAGGAAATTGAAAAAACACTGAGTCAGAAGGGGCAATCTATGTTAAAATTAAAAGAAATCCCAGACACGTGTTGTAAGAGAACGGTTCGTCTCTTTTATTCATCTGTGCGACAAGTCTGTAGCCAGGATTGGCGTAAGTTGGATTTACATTTCATATTTTATTACTAACATGTGAACTAACATATATATGTATATATTACCATGTGAATTTTATTGTGTGAAACTCGCTATTGGATGTCAAAGTAATTTGAGGGTGGCAACCTCAGCGTATTGAATGATGATTCATGAACCACCTCTGTACGGGCTGGTGATTGCTTTATTGATAGTTTCGTAAAGAGAACTAAAAACATAAAGTAGTTCCAGGTTCCATATGGAGCAGGGAGGGAAAGATGAATAGAAATGATATCCATTCTAAGCATAAGACTCACATTTTCAAAGCAGTATAAATGCCCCTATAAACTTATTCACTTTAATGTAAGGTTTCACGCTTTAAACCAGTGTAAATGTCCATGGGAAAATATTCATTTTAATTAATAGAAGTTTCAAACTTTTCCACGTGTAAATGTAAATGAAACCCGAATGAATTTATACTGTGAACATTTTTCAAACAGTGGAGATGTAAATGTAAAACACAGTATATCTGTACGTTTAACCATTTCTATTTAAATGCAATGTAAAGCTAAAGCTTAACGAGCTGATAAATAAGCGCTTGAATTCTTTACAAAAGTGGTCGGCAGGTTTACAGAATTAACGTGCTTAGCGACAGCCAGCATTGTTTTCGCTTACCTGAATTTCTTATGAAGACTCCCATGTGATAGAAGCTTTAATACTCTTCTATCTACATTTCTGCCAAGAGTAATCTTGTGTACAAATAGACTCCATTGAAGCCTCTATTAGATACTCTTGAGTTTGGTCACTGTTGGACTACTACTGCAAAGCAGAGGAGGCAATACCGTCACACTTGCTATTCTTTAATGACTGAGACTGAACATTGTTCTCTTACTTCCTTATTTCGTAGATATTACACATTATACTATTGTCTATAGCGCTATGTGCTGTTGTAAATTTCGAAGCTTTAACTTTGTTATGGCTTACAGAAGATGGAGATCTGATACCACATCTGCCCCATTTGCTTTTACATCATATAATGATGACAAACTTCTTATGTATGCATATGTGGTTAATCTGATTCTCAGTTCTGTGGTCTGGTGATATCCAAGTTGCTTTATGTATTCTTTTATGTGGAAATATGCTTCCAATAGCTAGTTGATTTAAAGCCCAGAAGTTTGTTAATTGTTCTCCAATTTTTGTTCATCTATGATTTCTTCAAAGCAGGTGTTATATATTCCTATTTTGTACGAGTATATTCCCCATCAAAATTGTGATATCCTTTCTTCTTTATCATTCATTGTTGAATAACACAGGATGATGTTTATATTTATTTTCATTTTGGTTGTTTTAATTTGGGGTCCCATTGCTTCCCTGTAGGTGATAAATGATAAATGATTTGTCTGCCCACATGTGACACACAGACAGTAATCTCGTTATCTGTCGTATGAGTGCGCAAAACCTTCCTAAATCGCTTTTTACGACATTGCCTCGTAGGCCTAGTAAAGCATGACGTCATATGTGGACGACCACTTACTACATGTTATTTGGCTTTTGATGTAGTGGTAGTCTCACAGATGAAAACGTACAGTTCACATTCAGCGGCACTTGCAACCATTTGGTGACAACCATCATATATTTATTATGAAAAAGACGAACACCAAGGATAAAATGTCAAAATTGTCAATACATATTGCAAAAAGTTCTTTTCAATTGCTCTAAAATAGAGAACGTTAACATTTCTTCTGGGGTATCTAGATGGTATGTCGCACCTGCTATTGCAGGGGATATAAATTTAGATCCTAGTTAATTGCTGCTACAGTTGACACATACCTTCACTTCCCGTATAAGTTTACACCAGTGAATTAAGAAAAGGTTATGCCTAAACTTGCTACATAAAGGTAAACATCTTGAGGATCACTGTCCTTTATTTTAACAATGCTACAATAGTTTTTATCATCTTCTCATCATATATTTATCTGCAATAACACATTAAGTACTGTGTCTCAACACAACAAAGAAGTGTAATCCACATAACAATTTAAGTACTATCTGCAAGCCTCAGATTCAAACTGCACCCTGTGTGATGTCATACGCGTTTCACATATCATGTCATGATAATCCAAATCTTGAGCACCACTGTCCTATTAGTGTTCTTTATTCTCCATCACCTGTTCTAACGTTTCTTCTTTAGCTGAAAATATAACTACGAAGGGGTATTTAAATAGTACATAGTCGCACTACGACAGGAGAACCGTCTTCTCCTTTCTACATATTCGTATTGAATGCCTGAAAAATCCTTCTCGCAATATATTATTTCTGGTTTCTTAAACAACGCCCTTCAACGTCTAGTCAGAGACATTCCTGGAATTGAGAAAAAAGAGCCAGACTGCAACGGAGAGAAAATCTGTAGCAACAAAATATATAGAGAAACAATAACCAGGCATGTACGGATAGATCAGAAATACATGCAACAGAAAATGGAGGTGGAGGTGTCTTTCTGAGCACTGGGGCACACAAAAAGCTGTCGGTAGCAACAAGATAACTCTCGAGTAACTTCAGAGCAAAAACAGAGGCCTTGAGAACTGCAGCAGAAGTATGACAGAGAGGTTGCGTTCACTGATGAACAGTCAGTAATTGCAAAACTAAAAAGCCTAAATAATACAGACCTGGATGACCACAAACTATATCAGCGATTCAAAAGAGTTGTGATATAGTGGATCCTACCTCAATGTAACATCGCCGACCATGATGAGGCTGACACATTGGCCTGATGAAAGAATAACTTTCGAAGAGGTCAGAAACTCTTCTGAGTTTTTCGATTTAAGAGTTAATCGGATGCAAAAACAAATGATGCAAAGCATCCAGGTCAAGCACAAAATTATGTATACTACCACTCAGAACAAGTTTAGGCTCGGCACGGCCACAACAGATCTATTAAGCAAGCTAAATAAAGGAACTACCAATGAGGGGCACTGATAAAAAATGACTACAGAATATTTGCTTCAAAGAGGAACATGAGGAACAGAGAAAGCACGCATGCACGTCACCAGTACCATTCGTGATAAACCTCGACAGAGATGTGTTACGTGCAGTCTTTGATATCTTACAATATTATACATTGGTATACTTGTTATGTTCGCAAATATTTTGTAAACAAAATAGATATTTTTTAGTGCTTAAGGGAAAGTCATTATTGAGTTACTTCCCTTGAAAGTTGTGCCGTCTCTTTCGATCGAACTCCGCGGATGAATCCAGTTTTACTGCGATTTATTCTTTGTTTGGGTAGTAATAGATTGTTCTTGCTTCAGAATATCTATGGCCTGAATTTATGTGTATTGTTTGTCTGTGTAGGACGAATCTGTCTTATATCTGTATATCTTTACATATCTAAGTCGAACTATATGTTCTGTTGTCTCTAGAGAGGTCAAAGGCTGTTCGGCGGATGTGTCGCGAGAGAGGTGTGTTTTGGCTTCGCCCTGATGATGGGCTGTGTTTTTCTAGGTCGGCTTGACGCCGGGGAAAAAGTGATCTCAGTGGTTTTTGGGGAAGTGATAGTCATCTAGACCTATCGTGTATGCTTTACCCCAGTGTTCATTCTTATTGCCAAGGAATGGCAAAATCATATTTCTGAAAACCAAGGTAATAAAGATACTCTTTTGAACTCTCGTACGAAGCCACCGTTTTTCGATAGGGATGATTTGTACGTCTGAGAGGATACATCTAACTAGATGAAAAAAAACGATTCTGATTCCTAGCAGCACTATATCCTGTAGAATGCAGTCAATTGTTCATGATCAAATCTACAGAGCAATGAAATGTTTAATGAATGACTAACTTTAGGACAGATTCATTATCTGTATCCAAACGTGAGTGACAGCTCACGAGTGAAGCCATCTTGGAACCAAACATGTAGTGACTTTCAAGAAGAGAAAAGGGATGCCCGTATTATCGCTTGATTAGTCCAGAGATCACTGCTACACATGAGAACCCATTGCTAGCGGTTCAATATAATTATATGGAAAAATCTGTGCTGGACATTATGTTAAGGAATCTTCGCTAGACGAGATTAGGTCTAGAAGCCATCTTGGATATTGTTTATAATCTGACGTGCTTTGTCAGTAAACTCAGTTGATATATATATATAGGCAATACTGAGTGCTTGGCTACTGACAGTCCATTATACTATTATTCTACATGAGTGCCCATGTAACATAACATTGCAAGACCATTTATCCACTGTACCATGATGTATTATGCCAACCTGTGATTTGTCACTATCTGTGCTGTCGAGTGTGTACGTCCAATTAAACTTTAGTAAAGGTACACAGTCGTTGGTGTCGATGACTTCCAGCCATACATGAGTGTGAGAAAAGAACATTTGTCAACACCACGAACTCTTCCTATCATTCGCACATTATACACTCCATCTATGTCTACACACCACTGCGTAGGTCAAGTTGATATTCCATACTCGAACCACGAGCAACACAACAACACAGTATTTAACTCTGATGATGTTCGAGCGAGCTTCAGATTTCTCAGCATGTCTCTTGCTCAGGGCAAGGGTCTTGTATTAAGAGTTTATCAACTGATGATGATGATGATGTCTGCTTCCATCCACTTATATTTATCATTTGGTGGACATCATTAATAAGAAAAAGATTCTTATCAAGATGCTAATAGCCTCAAGCTACTGGTTTATTTGAAAACATTCAAGTCTCAGAGTTCACGAAGAAGAGGCAAAAGAATGCGTGTGCCAAGAACGAGAACGTGCTTTTGCTAGTTAAACTAACAAATCAGTTCATAACAAGGTCATGTTTACTAAGTCTAGAGGTGTGAAAACGTTTAGTTATTTCGTAGTTACTAAACTCAGTATCAAACTAACAACCCAGAACCTGATTAGGTGTTTGACAAATAAATCTGTCATTCTGAAACATAATGTTTCAGCTTCGTTAGTGACTATTTTGTGAGGTTTAAAATGTTAATTTTGTCTCTTATTTTTCCTATTATATTTCTTCGGCTCTTCTTTCCAGACTTGAAAGTTGGATTGATGATGTGCCTCTGATTTGAGATTCAGGGCAGCATCGTTAGCAGAGTCCGGCTCTAACACAAACCTCTCATCATTCAATACCTAAACGAATATTTTCTTACACTCACCTTACAAGCTCTTATGACATCGTTCATGAGGTGAATGAAAAGATGTGACAGAATATCACCTTGTCTTAACCAGTGGTGGTCCTGACTTATGGTTTGCCGTCCTCACATAATTTCTCCAAGTCTTGTAGCTAGTCGTATGGCTTGGATCTGAATGTTCTTCCTTGCCAAGCAGTCCCAAAGTTTTCCAAACGCCTGCAAATCCAAGAAACAAAGATGCATCTCACCTTTACACATAAGGGTCTTTTCACTCAGCTGCCTGTGCTCGGAAGCCACACAGGGCCTTATCTATTTGTGGCGTCTGCTCCAGGATTCTAGAGTAAATTTTACAAAGGACACTCACCAACTTGGAGCTCTGAGAAATATTCTATCTTTCAACGGAAAGTTGGGGCAATTAGCTAATTTGTCTTTTTTTGTAAATTTAAGAGGGTACTGTTTTCTTTTCTCGTGTTCTTTATAAAATGTGGCGTAGATCAATTTTTTTGTTTTCTTGTTTTCTGTCGCATAGAGATTTATGATCAATAAATTTTCTATATTCTTTTCTTTTTCTACCCGTGTCCTCTACTTTATTATCGCTCTGTCGTGAAAAATTCTTAATACCCATATATAAATTAGAACATAATGTAAAGTAGAACGAAATAATACAAATAAAGAAGAATGGTGTAAGACCAGTGCTTTCCAATAGCGTACGCTGTGTTGTAGAACGCTATAATGGCTGAACCAGAAAACCCCTTTTTCTGCTCCTTCTGCATAAACTACACGCGTTCCTAAAAATAAAACTGGTACTGTATTTCTTGGACGACCTTGATAGGCACACTGCTTAATGACCTAGATTAATACTAGCTTTAATGTCATTATACACTACGTTAACCTAAAAGACAGACGGGCTTAGACGAGAGGGAGAGAGAGATGCACGGAGGAATGCCAATCCCACGTCGTCTCGCGATTAAAAAGTGAACGCGAAAGGCATGCAGGCTTGATTTTTTTCAAATAAACAGTGATAAAAAAAACACTAACGATACTAGGTAAGGTTTTAAAAAACATGTTTAATGCTTATTAGGAAACATGACACAATACTGTTTTACGTCTGAAATCCTGACTTTATACTGACAGATCAGTCGAAAAGGCAGGACAGGTGGCGGTTTGAGGAATAAAAAAACAAATACACGGCTATCCTAGAATAATACATATTTTGAACGAAGCCACTTAACCCCATTAAACTTATATATTCTTGTACCTTAAGACTTGCTGACAAAGAATATGTTATGTGTTACGCAAATGGTCTGGTAATTAACGAATTATTGCCAAAATACTATAGTGGGGTTGTCTGACAGCACAATATCATATTTGCTCATAATGGCATGTAGGAAAACACTGCTTTGGGGGGAGGTGAGGCCAACAAGTTAGAAACGATTTGATTGGCTGTAGAAATGTGTAAGGAGAAACCTGATTAGTCGGACTGCAAATACTAGTTGGTTGTTAATGGTTACGGTAGGATGGGTAATATTTTTCAAAGGCTCTTGTAAACATGGTCTCATTGGTTAGAGCGTTCGATATAGTCAAATAGAAGCGTCAGTTCAGGGCCAGTTTTGAAAATCCAATTTGTAAGAAGCAAGTGCGTTGAGTACAAGCTAATATTTTTCTAAGTAAAAGCCTGGGATAAGGCAGATCAAAATTGTGCCAGAATTCATCGCCAGTCAGCGTACTTGTGTATATGTCCTTGAATTGTGGTAAGCTAGACACATTTCCTACATATATATGTATATATTATATGAAAATTGAATATGAAATGACAAATTGTGTCTGTATGTGTGTGGTTCAGTAGCAAACAGAAGGCAAAGCCTAGATATTGCTCCACCATGTAAAAGCTTGCCAGAGAGGAGTATAAATGCCTAGGCATATATGGGATTGCCATTTAGTAACATGACACCTATCTTATTGTATAGAAGGAAGTACAGCTTGAATTGCAGAGGCGTTGTAACCATTAGGGAGAGTAATACTGGTATATTGTCATTTTATATTTTAACATGAGAAGCTAGTAGTTGGCATACAGCGCTGAACTCTGTGTTTGTAATGTCCTGTACTTCAGTGTGGAAATAGATATTATATAATAGTTCTGAAGAAGGAGGTACAACCTTCTTATTCCAGGGACAGTGTACTGAAGTATTAGAGCAGCACCTGGTCTGAGTTTTGCTGGATCCATAGGGCTGGCAGCAGACTCCTTGTCCAAGATATCGACCAGTGGGGTATCTCAAGATAACTGAGAAGCAAGCGAGCAGAGGAGACAGTTTTCCTGCCGCAGACACCTAAGCTAAGAATTCGTCAGCCAGAGCAGCTCACCCTTGTATAACCCTCCTTAAAATTGACTGTAATAATAAAGCAAGAGGGACAGTTAGTGTTTTATAAATAAAAGAACTGTGATCCCTTCAAGATTATTTCCACCATTAACAAACACATGAAGTCGTGATGACAAACAACAACATAGCTTCAAAAGCCAATGTTACCTCTTAATACCAGAGCACACACTACACACATATTGTAATAATATTCTATGTCAGGACAAAGATTCTTTGTATAATTTTTGTACATACACATTGTGTTTACATTTGATTGTGATTCCTGATTCACTCTGTAGTTGGATCAGGATATCTATTCTTGAAAGCACCTAATACATAATTTAAAATTTAACACTTGACTTACTTAAGCTAGTCTTCTAGAGTGTTATATGTATGTGCTTGTCATAGTGTAGTAAAGTGTTGTGAATCTTAAATAAAGTATTTATTTGTCTGTAATTGTTGTGAACTTACACCTCATCATTATCATAACCCTAGACATTCAACGTAGTCATCACAATATTCCAGAATAAGTCTGATTGAGGTCTAAATGTGGTAGCAAAGTAAGGTCATCTGTAACACACCACACATATTAGATACAGATACCTTCACAGCTGATCTCAGTCAGTACACTAAGTCCCCTATAAATATTTATATAATCCCAACTTACCACACGCTCCATATCCTTTTTCCTGTATTTTTTGCATTCGTTCGTTTGCGAAAAAATATATTTCTTTCCCATTCTGACTTTACCGTTTTTCTCATACACTGGTAACGCATTTATTGCATAAGATGTCATGGTAACGAATAATGTGATTATTCGTCCAGTCCGACATGATGGCAGACATAGCGTCTGTTATTTCCATCAGACACGTAGCTTTTACGGCTAAGTTGCTCGGTGAGGTGTGGAAACTGCCATCTAATGAGACATACCGTCTACATTTTTCACCTGACACAGCGTTTCTTCGGCTGAGTTCGTGAAGTATGATATGACACTCATGCATCGGATCAGAAATGGCCATAGTCGTAGAGGTGTGAAGACGCACTCTTGGCAGTTATGGCGAGTGTCTGAGTTAACGTAAGTGTTAAGACGAGAGGGGAAGGCTATTTCGGGTTTTGAAAATAACGCACATCCTTTGTCCGTTTAAGATATATCTTAACCGGAGTTTTAGATTCCATTCACTCAGTAACTTCGCAGTCAAGACTAGAACAACCTACGTTCGATTCCTAAGAATCTCTGTTGATAGAAGATGGAATTTAGTTTGGTCGAAGTGGTTTAGTTCTTAGTAGTTCTGTGTTGAGGTAAATATTATATATCTAGTATTATATGAGTGTTTAAAGTGATAAATCGCTTATTTCATTTTTCTAGTTAGATTTGTGCGCAGAAGAATTAACTATAAGTCTGTTATATTCTCTAGCTGACGTGTTTCAGTGGAAAGCAGAATAAATTATAATTTCTAGCGTAAAAACTCATGCAGCTATAAAATAATTCAATTTAACTGCTTAGTCGAGAATATTGTAAAACAAACTGATAACTGCACTGATTCATCATTGAGTACTGACGAAATACGTATGTATTTCTAATTCATGATGATTGATTTTATGAATTATAAATTATTTCACGGGAAGGTTTTAAACGCTTCCGCTTGCAGTTGATAATGTAAGTTATAACCGAGTACATAGTATGTATAAGTATTTCATATGCTGTTTTTCTTTATTCAGTGAAAACTGGGGTAACCCAACTTTGCCAGCGTTTGAGTACCATTGAGAGAAGAAACATTTTTATCTTTAACCACGTGGGTTTACAAGTTAACACCTGTCTGACAGTGCGCGTGTCTCCATAAATAGACAGAGTACAACTCTCACTAACGGTTTTATTAAAGACTAAATGCTTATACTGTGCCTTTGAGCCAGATAATATTTCTTCACAAACTCTCAAGTACATTTTCAGCCTTTGTGGCAAGTAAGATATTACAATCAATAACTTTTCCGACACTGTTGACAAGTGGCGGTGTGACCAACTAATTCCTATACTGAGATAAGGCACCCGACCTGGCATTCCTCATTACTAGAAATCTAAGCTATTGACACTGTGCTCGCTGTTAACGTTCCTGCCTGGACAATTTGAATGTGACAGAACCAGATATCCTAAAATAAGTAGAACCAAGATAACGTTCCCTGAAGCAGTGAATTCAACCCGTCTTTTTGGAACTGGGGTTGTCTTGGGCACGGCTACCATTGAAAATTATGTATATGTGTTGAGGATTGCTTCATGTCTGCAGCATGGCGCATTCCTCAAATGATTATATCTCCGCGACTGATGTCGATGATTGTTGCATGTGTGCATGCATTCGAGTTTTGATCACACTCGGATTGCTGCACCATGGAACATCGCAATTGAATATATATTAACGACGTAGTATGCATATCACTATGCATGACGCGTATGTCTTTGTAAGGTCATTCGACGTGTGGGCTTCGGCCCCAACGGCAGCGTATGGCAAGTGTGGCCATTGCCACTTATATCGTGTGGTATATCCACTTATTAATTGTGTGGCTGGGAAGCCAATTGAGCAGTGTATTTCTTGAACCAAACGTAAGTCGTCGTATGAATAACGCAGTTTGCATAATTATGGCAGATTAGCCTGGCGTGGTATGCCAAAAGAACATTACGGTACTAGCAATAGTGTAAGACTAGTATAGATGGATATTGTACAGCTAGCGGCAAGCGTAAGCCTAGTGTAACGGATATTAGACGACTAGCAGTAGACGTAAGCCTAGCATAATAAGTGTATTGCAGAACTAGCAGGATAGTTAAGTCTAGTGCAAAAGGCTATTGTATAAACTAGTGACGGGAGTAAGTCTAGTTAGCCTCTGAATTTATGCCAAAGGACATTGGCCGTTAAAAGGAACTGACCTTGAACCAGAACTCTAGATAGAGATTGTGAACATGTGTTTATGAAATAATGAGAACTCTTACATATCGTACATGAATGTGATGTGACTTTTGTTCCCATGTAGTTGGTGTCTGCTCATGGTATGAAATTACTAATTAAATATTTTGAGTCGTCAAAATCACGGTCTTATCAACTGTCGTATTCGGAGTTGAGTTAAATGCTATTTATCTTCAACTGATCATGACCAGTGATGATTAATGTCTTAACACGCTGCATCTCACACTGCCAATATAATCAATAAGACAAGAGACTAATACAGGTCAGTCAAGGGTCGAATATTTAATATGAAACATGTTCAGCACAGAATGTATCACAAGGGTTAAAGCAGACATTATCGATACCAACGAACAGTATTACGGAATCCTACAAAAGTGATAAGAACCCGAGGGACTTTGACTCTATAAACTGAATACGCATATAATAACTTGGTCATCCTCAAATACTAGAAGTCATCGAAGCACCCAGAACATACTGGGGTCCCGAAGCGCGTAACATACTGGTGTCAGAAAGTGTCTGGATTTCGTGAATACTGGATTCCCCCCTTCAAGTATCGAAGAAAGTTAGACTGATGATGAACGTTTAAAGGCAAAATCATTCATTTAAGCCTAACCGGCAACTGAAATGCGCATGTCAGAAAGTGACGTCACTACATCGATGCCGTCACCGCTAGCAGACAACTTTGCCTGAGAGAATCCGAATTTTTCTTCCACCACAAGAGACTGATTCAAGCAGATAGAACGGTAATCTTCCACTCGAGAACCTGAACCAGTGGAGAATGTATCTCTTCATCAAATTCATCTGAGGCTGCGACGCAGATCGATTGAAGAAACTACGTTTGAAGACCGAAGCAATACTTTCAAACGGTTCCCTACTGCGAAGGTCAAGGTCTTCAATCAATGGACTACAGCTGTTGAAGACACGGTTCGGAACTAGGATTAGAATTACATGCATTCATGTATTTATCAGAGGGACAGCTAAACAGATAAATTCTTGATTGTGCTTAGGCGCTTGAACATTATCATATTGTCCTTGCATTAGCTTTGGTCTACAGTTCATCATTACTTTACTTACTTTTCTACTCATCATCTGTGTTCCCCATTCATGTTTATTCGTATATTTGTATATTCGTCGTGTTTAATATTGACTGGAATTTTCCCAGGAAAACTTCAGTGAATGTTAACTTCTATTAGATTTGCATGCTTATATTCGCTGACTGAGGATCTGACTGATTATATTTTTTCTTTGGAGTCAGGATATAAATGTTTCTTCAGTTCGCAATATAACCATATTTTGTGTACTTAGCAGTTTCGTCAAGTGAATTACGTCCTCTTTATTTACGTAACCTACTTTCAGTACTGTTGACAATTGTTTTCGTGTGTGATCTAAAACTTCTTTGTCTACACGTTCGTTTATGACGACTTGTCTCGATATATTTTTGTGATGTAAATTCTTTTCTTTCTTTTACTGATTATTGTTTATAAGTCTCCTTTATTTACTTTATAAGTGTAAAGTGTTGTCGTATAACTGAAAAATCATTTCATTGTAACTCATTTGATTGTTTTCACTGTCTTTGTCACATGTTCTTGGAACTTGTTTGTTATTGATTAATATATTCATGTACATATTATAGTGAGTTCTACAAACCTGGTGTATATTATAGACTATCGAAGGTAATCAGAAACCTATTATCATGTCTACACTACAGGAATTCATTGATATTGGAAAAAGTTATGGAAAATCAGGAGCGGAACTACAAAGTTTTGCAGATACGAAATATGATGAATACTTATCGCGTCTGGAAAGAATGGAACAGCGCGAAATGACTAAACGAGCTGATGAGCTTAGGAGGTTTGAATTAACCCAAGAGAGGGAATTGAAGGAAAAAGAATTAGCTCAACAAGAGAAAGACAGAGAGCAGAAAGATAAAGAATTAGCTCAACAAGAAAAAGACAGAGAACTAGAGAAGGAAAGAATGGAATTAAGGAGAATGGAACTTATGCAACTGGATCAAGCCCATAAAAATGCCATGGAAATGGAAACATTAAAACTTCATGCAGAAAAAGAAAAAGCTTTAGAATTAGCTAAAGTGCAGTCTGAACAGACTAAGACTGCGGCTGGTACTAATATTTTCTATCCTAAGTTAAAAATGCCACATTTTGACCAGACTCGCGATTGTGTTGACTCTTTCTTATCTAGATTCATCATCAAGGTCACAGCTCTGAACATACCCAAAGAAAGATGGAGCAGTCTTTTACTTGATTTTTTGACTGGTGACTCACTTAAATGTTTCATGAGTCTTGATGAAAAGAGCAGAAGCGATTTCGATGTCGTAAAAGAGGTATTACTAAGACGTTTCCAGTTAACTGAGTCTGGATTCAGAGATCGCTTTCACGCGGCCAAGCCAAGCAAAGATGCAGATTTTGGTGAATTCATTGCATCTATTAAACATTTCCTTAGCAGATGGATTGATCTGTCTGGTATAAATAAAACATATGAAGGTGTTATAGATCTCATGCTGCGAGATAAAGTTTTATCCGCATGCAGCACTGAATTAGAAGCATTTTTACAAGAAAGACATCCTAATTCTATCGATGAGTATTAAAAACTCGGAAGACTGTATCAGACCGCACATCAGAATAAAGATCTTCATAGATCGACTATTCGAGATCCTATGCCTGTGTGCGCGGCTCACCATGATCAGAGACCTCGATCGAAGAGCTTTGATGGACGCTGTCGTTCAGATTATTATCAATCCGACAGAGGTTTTTATAACTTCCGTCGTCATCGCTCTCCTTCGAATTCATATCGACGAGGTTATAGAGGATATTCACCTCATGATCGTGGGTATCACATCAAAAAGGATACTATAAACAGAGATCATCTTATGGTAGAGATGCCAGGAAGGATGACTCTACTGATTTTTATTATAGCACTAAAAAGTCAGTCAACAATAACAAAGGTAATACCAGATCTCCGTCGAGAAACAAAAATAAACATAGACATGCAAATAATTGCATTGTCAAAAAGGAGAAGGGTAATGATGATAATGATCATGCGAACGCATGTATGGTAATGAATGATACATGTTATGAGTGTCAGTCGAAAAACAGATTAAAGTCTACAATTACACTTGATTGTGGTCATTGTATGCCAACAATGTCGGCATGTGTAAATGTCGGTTATCTTACACTTCATCCCGGAATATTGGATGGTAAGGTAGTAAGAGTTTTGCGTGACACTGGGTCCTCAACGATAGGCATAAAGCACTCGCTTATCGAGCCCTCTGCTTTTACAGGCAAATCAGTTAAGTGTGTCACATTTGGTGGGAATATAGAAACTTTCCCGGTGGCACGAGTATACATTGATACTCCTTTTTACACAGGCACTGTCTATGCCTGCGGCTTGAGAGCACCCATAACTGAAATTATAATAGGAAACATACCAGGAGTTAAAGATTGCACTCCTGAGGAGATTGCAATGTGGGTTGAATCTCACCCACAGGTGGCAAATGCTGTTGTAACGAGAGCACAACAGTTAGCTACGGACATGGCTACACCACCTCTTCCTATAATAGATACAATTATGTCTCAAGTTGGCACTGTTACACCTTCTGTTTTTGCAGAAAAACAGAAGAGTGACCCAACTTTACAAGGATTGTTTAGCCGAGCAGAACAAAAAACGATTAAATACACAAGAGGGGCTAAACAATGGTTCAAAATAAAGAAATCAATACTCACTAGATATTATGATGATGGCAAAACAATTATACATCAAGTGATAGTACCTAAGGAATACAGACCATTGGTCCTACAAACAGGTCATGACTCCCCTATGGCAGGGCATATGGGGATCAAAAGAACATTGTTTCGTGTTACGTCACAATTTTATTGGCCTGGGGTTAATAAGGATACAAAGTTATACTGCAAATCATGTACAACATGCCAAGGTATAGCACGTAAGGGCAGGTTCCATACGGCACCCTTACAGATTACAGACGTGCCTGAGAGACCTTTCAAAAAGATTGCAGTAGATATAGTGGGTCCGTTATCAATTGTTTCAAATAATGGATTTCGTTATATTTTAACTTGCGTAGATCTTTGCACGCGTTGGCCAGAGGCCATACCATTGAAAACCATCACAACTGCATCTGTGTCTGATGCATTATTTTCGATATTTTGTCGAATCGGTTTTCTGGAGGATATTTTGTCAGATCAAGGATCACAATTTACTTCCAACATCATGAAGGATTTAGAATCCATGTTATCTATTCACCACTCGTTTTGTAGTGCGTATAGGCCCCAATCAAACGGTGAGTGCGAGCGCTACAATAGCACTCTAAAACAGATGTTATCTAAGATAACTGAAGAATGCCCTCGTGAATGGGACAGGCTTCTGCCGGCGGCCCTGTTCGCTTTTCGTGAAATGCCTCACGAAAGCACGGGGTGGTCTCCGTTCGAATTGACTTATGGTTCAAATCCTCGCGGACCAATGATGATACTCAAGGATTTGTTGATTGGAGCATCAATTGATACAGCCACTCGAAACAGCTACGAGTTAGTTATTGATCTCCGACAACGAATCATTGATGCGTGCACTTATGCATCCCAGAGTATAAAATCAGCCACTCAACGATCAAGATTATTACATAATCAAAAGAGAATATTAAGATCTTTCAAACCAGGGGAAAAAGTTTGGTTGTTGCTACCTCATAACGATAACAAATTACTGATATCATGGCAAGGTCCATTTGATGTTATCAAACAAGTCACAGATGTTGACTACTCAGTGAACGTTAGAGGTAAAATCAAAACCTTCCACGTCAACATGCTAAAATTAGCAGTTGAAAGACCACAGGAATTAATTCCTGTCATTAACTCTATTGATGATTCTTCACATCATACTGCTTCTTTTGCAGTTGTTCATGAAGAAGATACCACTTCGTCTATCCCTTTACAATTCCAATTACCTTCTTTGCAATCATCGGAATCTTGGAAAGACGTAACTATTTCTTCTTCACTATCTTCTTCACAACAGGATCAAGTTCGGGATATTCTCATTTCTTTCAATGATGTTCTCACCGACCTTCCAGGTCAGACATCGCTTATATCCCATGATATTACTCTTACTGATTATAAACCTATCAAACTTAGACCCTATCCTATATCTTTACACCACAAAGATAGGGTAGAGAAAGAGTTAAAAAAGATGATACGTTTAGGTGTGATATCTCCTTCGGAATCACCATATGCATTCCCAATGGTGATTGTTAAAAAGAAGGATGATTCTTTACGTATTTGTATTGATTTTAGGCGATTGAACAAAATTACAATCACAGACGGTGAGCCTTAACCACTTTTAGATGATCTGTTGTCAGAATGATCTAATGCTACTTTCTTTAGCAAACTAGATCTCTCTAAAGGCTACTGGCAAATTCCTCTTGCCGAAAATGCCAAACCTTACACAGCTTTCACAACTCCGTTTGGACTCTACCAATGGAATTATATGTGTTTTGGGTTAGTGAATGCGCCAGCGACGTTTGTGCGCATGATGCGCCGCCTTCTTGGCGATCGTAAGGATGTCATCACGTACATCGATGACATCTGCCTATTTCATGACTCGTGGGAAGACCATATTGATGGTTTAACTTCCCTTCTACATACGTTACGTATGCATGGTTTGACTGTGCGACCTTCAAAGGTCCAAATAGGTTGTCAGGAAATTTCTTTTCTTGGTCACCGAATAGGTAACCACAAACTGTATCCTGACGACAATACAGTCAAAAGAATTCTAGAGATTTCTACCCCTTCAACTAAGAAACAAGTTAGAAGCCTTTTAAGCTTGATAAACTATTACCATAAGATCATCCCGCATTTCGCACAACTATCTACACCTTTGTCCGCACTGTTGACCAAAGGTAGTCGTAATAAGGTACGTTGGGACAAAGATTGCGAAAGCGCTTTGGTAACAATTAAGAAATTATTTAGTAATGCACCTATTTTGTTATTACCGAATATAGTATTCCATTCATACTTCAATCAGATGCCTCGAGCTACTCCATGGGTGGCTGTTTGCTGCAATGTTACAAGGAAACACTCCATCCATGTTTCTATGTGTCGAGGAAACTGACTCCGGCTGAACAAAAGTATGCGACAGGTGAACGTGAGCTCCTGTCGATCGTCTGGTGCCTGGAGAAGCTAGCAAGATACCTCATCGGCACGCATTTTTTTATCATGACAGACCATAGTCCTCTTACTTACATAACAGCTAGAACGATGCGTAACGCTAGAATACACCGATAGTACTTGTTGATTCAAGAATTTTCATTTACGATTCTGCCTATTGCTGGATCAGACAATAACTTGGCAGATCTTTTATCGCGCAACTTCTCTGAGAAGAAATTGAATTAACTCTTTGGTCACCATGTTGACAAGTGCTATTATTAATGTTATAAAATTTAATGTGTCTACTTAATGATTATGATAGTTATAAGTAGATAGTACTAATATTGATATGTTCGGGAGACGAGCGTCTTCTCCACCACTATCATCCGTGCCACAAGTGTCACGTTTGGAAGTGAGGGGGATGATGTTGAGGATTGCTTCATGTCTGCAGCATGGCGCATTCCTCAAATGATTATATCTCCGCGACTGATGTCGATGATTGTTGCATGTGTGCATGCATTCGAGTTTTGATCACACTCGGATTGCTGCACCATGGAACATCGCAATTGAATATATATTAACGACGTAGTATGCATATCACTATGCATGACGCGTATGTCTTTGTAAGGTCATTTGACGTGTGGGCTTCGGCCCCAACGGCAGCGTATGGCAAGTGTGGCCATTGCCACTTATATCGTGTGGTATATCCACTTATTAATTGTGTGGCTGGGAAGCCAATTGAGCAGTGTATTTCTTGAACCAAACGTAAGTCGTCGTATGAATAACGCAGTTTGCATAATTATGGCAGATTAGCCTGGCGTGGTATGCCAAAAGAACATTACGGTACTAGCAATAGTGTAAGACTAGTATAGATGGATATTGTACAGCTAGCGGCAAGCGTAAGCCTAGTGTAACGGATATTAGACGACTAGCAGTAGACGTAAGCCTAGCATAATAAGTGTATTGCAGAACTAGCAGGATAGTTAAGTCTAGTGCAAAAGACTATTGTATAAACTAGCGACGGGAGTAAGTCTAGTTAGCCTCTGAATTTATGCCAAAGGACATTGGCCGTTAAAAGGAACTGATCTTGAACCAGAACTCTAGATAGAGATTGTGAACATGTGTTTATGAAATAATGAGAACTCTTACATATCGTACATGAATGTGATGTGACTTTTGTTCCCATGTAGTTGGTGTCTGCTCATGGTATGAAATTACTAATTAAATATTTTGAGTCGTCAAAATCACGGTCTTATCAACTGTCGTATTCGGAGTTGAGTTAAATGCTATTTATTTTCAACTGATCATGACCAGTGATGATTAATGTCTTAACACGCTGCATCTCACACTGCCAATATAATCAATAAGACACGAGACTAATACAGGTCAGTCAAGGGTCGAATATTTAATATGAAACATGTTCAGCACAGAATGTATCACAAGGGTTAAAGCAGACATTATCGATACCAACGAACAGTATTACGGAATCCTACAAAAGTGATAAGAACCCGAGGGACTTTGACTCTATAAACTGAATACGCATATAATAACTTGGTCATCCTCAAATACTAGAAGTCATCGAAGCACCCAGAACATACTGGGGTCCCGAAGCGCGTAACAATATGCATGTCCTAAAAATGGTGTTTCCAGAAGTTTCTACCAAAGCTGTAAGTACGCATGAAAGCACGTGATCACGGCTGAATGAATAGAGTGAATGCAGGACTGAGTGATTCCTTTATTGTTGTATTTTGGCACCCCATTTTCGCTGTCTAAATTTTTCTTATGCAAGTTTTGTTGCTAACAATATTTTTCCTTAGAATAGATTATAGTATCAAAGTCTGTTCATACCTTTAATGGGAAATCTTAGACTAAAGCAGATGTATCCGTGACTCTTTGGGGCTATCACTTTTCTTCTAACGGGACTGTGGGCTATACATCGAGGGAAAAGATCATAACTGTGGGTCTATCATTCTTGTAACAATTCATTGACTTTATGACTATGTGTATATGCTTGATGTAAATTTTATATGTTGTGATGGAATTTTAGTCTGATAATCAAAAATCAATTAAACTTAATCAGTGTGTTGGTCAGTTCGGTCCCAAAATATCTGTATAATCATTTGTTATAGTTTTCTCACGTCTGTACGTCTAACTGTCGTCTTATGTGTGTGTGCATGTGAGTGGAGATATATATTTAATATATATGTGTTTAGACTGTCTGACTCCTCTAAATCTGTCGTAGAAGATAGGCTGAAAGAGAGAAGATTTCTCGATTTCAGAGACAGCCTCTATCACATTTTACCATCTCACTCGTGGAAATCTATTTCTATTATCATCTCTCACTGTGGCTATCACTCATTCTAATCTATTCAGAAGGGACCAACCCAAGTCTTAATTCCCCTATCAAAAATCTACGACATTTTCCTAGCTTTCCTCTTAATGATTTATGTTTTGCTTGTTCTTTGCTTTTGTTCTAAGTAATACGTATTCTCTATATTTCTCTGTTTTCCCTTCTGTTTTTCCATGCCTCTTTTGTTTTCTCTTATGTTCATCTTTTCTGTTTACCAAGGTCTTTCCCTTCTTCCCAAGTAAGACCTCACTACATGTTTCTGCATCTTTTGTGATGTTCTCAAATTTCAGCCAGAGGATTTCCAGGTTATCTGGTCGTTCTTCTGTAGTTTTCCTAATAAAGCCTCTACAGTTCCGTACTCTTTATCTTGGTCTCAGACAGAATGAAAGTAAAAGCGATATAGAAAGAAAAAAGACTCTAGGCAACCACATGACATTTAGTATTAGAATGTATTCAAACTAATAAGACAATAACTAATACAAAAAAGAAGGTAGTAGCATATACGTAAAAACAGTATAACTAATCTAAAATTCTAACAATAAACTAAAATCACACAACTAACCCAAAACAACGTTAATTTTTACGTAAAGCACAGAAATTATGTTGACATCTTTCTACATCACAGAGAAAATACAGTTTAAATAAAATTGAATCTTTTAGTAACAGCATATAGTACGTTAGAAAATCTAAACAGCACAGTTTAGTTTTAAGAAAGAAAATAATTACATAGCGCGCATGACGAATCAGTAAAATTATTGTAAAGATATCAGTAATGTAGCGCAATCAATAATTTAGCAGTAAGAAAGTAGTACTTGCCATTGCAAATGCAGAAACAGTAAAAGATCATTACGCTTTGTCAGTGATAAAGTAGTTCATTTTGAAAGTACGTAACACACTTTTACTCTAGTAAAAACACAAAACACTCAATCTGTCAGATAGATAATGCAGTACACTCAGACGATGTAACGTTATCTGCTTACACTACGTCCAGACACCATGTTTTTAAACTGAGGCACTTATAGATTTACAGTAAACTATTTTTATCTGAGTGTGCGGGGCCTCGCGTGTGTACGCACAGAAATGTTTGAACTGATCGATATAGCTGGAGTGATCAAGCTGCTAAAAAATTATCTAGACGAATGTGCTTGTGGCAAGCGACTGTCGCATTGTCAGGAAGGTTTATTTCCATAGTCTTGCGGCTATTTTTTTTTTTTTTTTAATGGTGGAAAAGGAATTCCGCAGAGTGAAACATTTCTATGTGAACACGTCTTCCTATTCAGTTTCACATTCCATCCCTTGTATTACCTCTTTTCACATAATCCGCCACCGCAGAGTGACACTTGTGAAACATCTCTTAATACTCCATAAAACACCGCCTAGCTATACAAGCGAATCACACTATCCTCCCGGCCAGCTAAGCATCCCCAAAAAGATGCTTTACTGACCGGTCATTAGTGCGAAACACAAGACAACACCGGAAGTTTACAATGGGCAGCTTAGCCTTATTAATGACGCAATCACTTCCGTCGTTCCCCTATTATACAGTATATGTCAGTCCACACAAGACAAAGACCTTGATACTGTCTGTTGTTTTTCTGTTGTCGAGTGTTCTACTTCTTTATTTTCTTACGAGTGCCTGAAAACATACCTTTATGTTTGTCTAATATTTATTTACTGTTTACAGGCCTCGGGTTTCCCTTCCTTATATGTTATAAATGTTTATACAATACCAGAAACCTACCCTCTGTACTATACTACTGTTCTTAAGTCTTCTATCATTTACTAGACACAGTATCAAGGTCTTTGTCTTGTGTGGACTGACATATACTGTATAATAGGGGAACGACAGAAGTGATTGCGTCATTAATAAGGCTAAGCTGCCCATTCTAAACTTCCGGTGTTGTCTTGTGTTTTGCACTAATGACCGGTCAGTAAAGCATCTTTTTGGGGGATGTCTAGCTGGCCGGGAGGATAGTGTGATTCGCTTGTATAGCTAGGCGGTGTTGTCGTACGGAAGGTCCGGGGTTCGAATCCTGGGTAAGCCACTCACGTCTGTTGTTTTTCTGTTGTCTAGTGTTCTACTTCTTTTTTTTCTTACGAGTGCCTGAAAACATACCTTTATGTTTGTCTAATATTTAAGACTCATTCCTGTCCATCTCTTGATGTTATCTTCCCACTTATAGCGCTGTTTTCCCCTTGCACGTTTGCCTTCACCTCTCCCTTCTATTATGGTCTTCTGCAGGGTGTTATGCCTTTTTATGTGGCCAACGTATTTTAGCTGCTCAATATTGATCTCCCTCATTAGTTCTCTTTTCATACCTAGATTTTCTAGGACATCCTTATTTGTTTTCTTCTCTTTCCACGAGATACGCCCCATTCTTCTATATATCCACATTTCAAGAGCCTCAATTCTTTCTTCCAAATGCTTATACATCGTCCACGTTTCTGCGCCATACAGAAATGCAGAATATATATAACACTTTATGATTCTCAGTTTTAATTTGTGAGATAACTGTTTAGATGTCAGTATATGTTTCATATTGTTGAATGTAGCTTAAGTTTTCAGAGCTGCCCAAATACGCTGAACTGTCATTTTATGGAATACTAAGTCCAATATCTATCTGGCTTCTTGGGAGTTGTTCGCTGTACAATGAGATCTCTCTGTGTGTTCTGTGTCTGGGATTTCACTACATTATATTGTACAGTTTCCAGTTCAAATGCAGCTGGGTTTCCGCTGAATGTTCCAATCAAATTCATTGTAGATTCTGGCGAACCAATCGCTCTCTAGCACTAGAGGGGTCGGTTTGTTTATCATTACTCATCCCACGCGTATTTGAAAAATATTAAATTTAATATACACGTGGCCTCTTACAACAATGATGTCATATCGTTTGCATAACACTCCCGGCCACACTTCTGTATATCACAATATTGTGACCATGTTTTCCTGGCGTTAATGTCTTCCGCCCAGACGTCTGCCCCGACAGATTATCTGCTTATCGCCTTTATCTGCGTTCCTCCGCCAGACAGATGTCTGGTCAGACAGTGTTGTTTTCTTTCATCGTACATACAAACAAGCGTGTCAACACGATCAGAAGATTTTCACTGGGGTCAAATGTTGAACCGACACGTTTCCACAGGTGGTCAGATGAATTCAAAGGGATAAGCGGGTGACTGGTCTGATAACTGGGTATTGTTACGATAATACCACAGTTCACCTGGCAGAACGTAAATACGTCTGAGGAGTGGTAAACAATAAGATACGAATTACTCCCGTAGTAAATACTGCCATAGGAGAGTGGCGTGTTAGAGACCACCATTCCATGTCCAGCATAAAGAGAAAAATGAATGAAAGGGCAAAATGAAATGCCAAAAAACAAGCGAATATTGAAGAAATATGAAGAAAAGAAGTTTACGGCCAGAGGGCTGAAGGTGTGAGAGATCACACAAAAGAACAGGGACATACATTTCGTCACACAAGTCCAACACGAACATAAGAATCTTGAAATCAAATGTCAAGTCAGTCCAATTGTATGGCTCTGAGACATGGAGAGCAACAAACACAACAAATAAAAAGCTACATACTTTTATAAACGGGTGCATGCTTAGAATAGAAGGACTGAAATGGTATGACAAAAGTCACAAATGTAAAATTGATGACAAGTACCAGACAAGTGCCAGTGGAACAAGAGTTGAGAAGAAGACACTGGCGATAAATAGGACAAACACTGAGGACACCTGGCGATGGATAGGAGACCTGTTGATAGCATTACAAAGCAGTCCTTGTTCTGGAATCAACAAGGAAAAAGAGACAGAGGTAGACCAAAAAACACATGGAGAAGAGAACTGGAAAAATGATGAGGAAAACATGAAAAGAACTTGAGCAGATGGCACCGAACAGGAGGACTTGGCATGTGTTTTGTTGAAGGCCTATGCTCTTCATGGAGCTAAAGGATATTGATATATAAATTAGACTTGACCTAGAATTGGTCAATTTATATAATTTAAATAGAAAATTGGATGAAGATATGCATCAATATCTTTAAAAACCACATCTGTGGCATAATTAAAGAAGAAAAATGTGTTGAAAACTTGCCTTTTAGCAAAAAAATCCAATTCTCACGGACATTCGTTATCAGAAAAAAATGTTTATACCGGCAAGCAAGTACATCAGGAAAGTTTCAACTGCATAAATGGTGGTTACAGTCTACGTCGCTTCAGTTTTGCCACTACTAGGTGATGATTACTTCCCACATCTGCGCCTCTTCTTACCTTTCACGTCTTGCAATGCATGTCTCCATCTGCCATTGATCATTATGTGATCTATCTGGTTTCTGTCCCGTCCGTTTGTTGATTCCTACGTTAACGTGGACTTCTTTGTGTGAAAAAAGTGTTCCTCCAATGACCAGGTTTTTATACTGCAGAAGCGTATTAATTTGTCCCCATTCTCATTTACTGTTCCACTGCCGCATTTCCCCATTACTCTTTCGTTATAAGTATTGAGTGTTCCAATTTTCGCACTGAGGTCTCCCATTACTATAATAAGATCGTAGCTAGGTGCAGTTTCCATTTCATTTTGCAGCTGTTGACAGAACTCATCGCTGTCGTTTGTTGGTGCATAGCATTGTTGTGTTGGTGAATCTCCCTTTCAGTCTTGTTCTTATCAGTCTGTTGTTGATTGATTTCCATTCCAGTAAAGACCTTTTCATTCCTTTCTTCAGGATTGTTGAGGATTGTTTCATGTCTGCAGCATGGTGCAGTCCTCAAAGGAATATATTAATGATCGATGATGTCGGGGATTGTTGCATGTGTGCAGGCATTTGGATTTGAGCTCGATCCGAATGGGGGCACCGTGGAACACCGCAAATGAATATATTAACGACATAGGATGCATATCTCTATGCATGACGCGTAGGACTTAGTAACGTGATTCGAATCGTGGGTTTTGACCCCAACGGCAGTGTGTTTTACAAGTGTGGCCTAGCCACTATGATATGTGTGGTATAACTACTTATGCTTGTGTGGCATTGTCCACTGAACTTATGTGTGTGGCTGGGAAGCCAATTTAGCAGTGTGTTGTTTGATCAAACGTAAGTCGTGTCGTTCTTAATGCAATTTGTATATATGGTGGATTAGAATGGCAGTGTATGCCAAATGAACATTCGGAACTAGCAACAGGAATAAGACTAGTGTAAACGAATATTATGTAGCTAGCAGCAGACGTAAGCCTAGTGTAACAAGGATATTAGACGACTAGCAGTAGATGTAAGCCTAGCGTAAGAAGGATATTGCAAAACTAGCAGTAGAAGTAAGTCTAGTGGGAAAAGGGCTATTATTAAACTAGCAACAGGAGTAAGCCTAGTTAGCGTCTGAATTTACGCCACGGGATGTTGGCCGAAAGGAACTGACCGTTAAACAGAACTATATCGTAGTGAACATTGATAAGAATCTTTTTTTTTATTAATGATGTCCACCAAACGATAAATATAAGTGGATGGAAGCAGACATCATCATCATCAGTTGATAAACTCTTAATACAAGACCCTTGCCCTGAGCAAGAGACATGCTGAGAAATCTGAAGCTCGCTCGAACATCACCAGAGTTAAATACTGTGTTGTTGTGTTGCTCGTGGTTCGAGTATGGAATGTCAACTTGACCTACGCAGTGGTGTGTAGACATAGATGGAGTGTATAATGTGCGAATGATAGGAAGAGCTCGTGGTGTTGACAAATGTTCTTTTCTCACACTCATGTATGGCTGGAAGTCATCGACACCAACGACTGTGTACCTTTACTAAAGTTTAATTGGACGTACACACTCGACAGCACAGATAGTGACAAATCACAGGTTGGCATAATACATCATGGTACAGTGGATAAATGGTCTTGCAATGTTATGTTACATGGGCACTCATGTAGAATAATAGTGTAATGGACTGTCAGTAGCCAAGCACTCAGTATTGCCCATATATATATATCAACTGAGTTTACTGACAAAGCACGTCAGATTATAAACAATATCCAAGATGGCTTCTAGACCTAATCTCGTCTAGCGAAGATTCCTTAACATAATGTCCAGCACAGATTTTTTCATATAATTATATTGAACCGCTAGCAATGGGTTCTCATGTGTAGCAGTGATCTCTGGACTAATCAAGCGATAATACGGGCATCCCTTTTCTCTTCTTGAAAGTCACTACATGTTTGGTTCCAAGATGGCTTCACTCGTGAGCTGTCACTCACGTTTGGATACAGATAATGAATCTGTCCTAAAGTTAGTCATTCATTAAACATTTCATTGCTCTGTAGATTTGATCATGAACAATTGACTGCATTCTACAGGATATAGTGCTGCTAGGAATCAGAATCGTTTTTTTCATCTAGTTAGATGTATCCTCTCAGACGTACAAATCATCCCTATCGAAAAACGGTGGCTTCGTACGAGAGTTCAAAAGAGTATCTTTATTACCTTGGTTTTCAGAAATATGATTTTGCCATTCCTTGACAATAAGAATGAACACTGGGGTAAAGCATACACGATAGGTCTAGACGACTATCACTTTCCCCACAAACCACTGAGATCACTTTTTCCCCGGCATCAAGCCGACATAGAAAAACACAGCCCATTATCAGGGCGAAGCCAAAAAACACCTCTCTCGCGACACATCCGCCGAACAGCCTTTGACCTCTCTAGAGACAACAGAACATATAGTTCGACTTAGATATGTAAAGATATACAGATATAAGACAGATTCGTCCTACACAGACAAACAATACACATAAATTCAGGCCATAGATATTCTGAAGCAAGAACAATCTATTACTACCCAAACAAAGAATAAATCGCAGTAAAACTGGATTCATCCGCGGAGTTCGATCGAAAGAGACGGCACAACTTTCAAGGGAAGTAACTCAATAATGACTTTCCCTTAAGCACTAAAAAATATCTATTTTGTTTACAAAATATTTGCGAACATAACAAGTATACCAATGTATAATATTGTAAGATATCAAAGACTGCACGTAACAGTCTTACCACACCTCCCGGGAAAAAAAAATGGAACATTTTTTTTCTTTTTGAAATACATCTAGGAGCAACGTACAATAGTGATGCGTGATGCCATATGATGATGGATGGCATCCGCATGTCTGGTTTTGTGTAGTGTGTAGATGTGTTCAGTCAAAACAATGTTCATGCAACAATAACAGGGCAATCCACATAGGACGTCAGTAAACTCACGACGTATAAAGTCAATGAGTCTTGAAACAGCCGTTGACGTTTTTCTTCATTATTTATTGTGGACGCCACAGTGACAAAATGGTTACGCAAATGTGTAGGCACATCAAACAGTCATTATCACAGCAACATTCAATACAGCAATAGACGGTAGACAGCATTACAATGATGAGTCAGATGCATGTTATATTTCAAAGTGCTGTAAATGTAGTCAGGTGAACAACTCCATCCTTTTCTATAACAGCCAGGAGATAACCAGATGTATGAGATCAGTTCACTCTCCTTAGTTTGACTTCAGCAAGACAGACACGTCTGCCGAAGTATAAATAATGTCCTCAAAAATATCCTCTAGATAATAAAGGTTTTCTAAACCTAGTTCATTTAACAAAGTAGCAAGTAATGGTCCTTGGTACATGCATCAACCGATGCAGTACAATGCAGCGACATGTGAGCTGGAAAAGAACATCTCGTGACGACGACTTTCGGAGACAGGCTATGAATCGAAATCGCTCACGACCCAAAATCGATAGAGTTAATGAAAAAGTCAATTTACCTTGCTTTCATGAAATACACAGAAATATCACGCCTCCCGGCATGTGGGAAAACACTAGAGGTATTATCTCGACTAAACGAAATATCCATAAGAGGACTACACATCCCTGACAGAACAAAAAAAAGCGGAGATCCCCTCTTCAACGAGGCATCTCTTTCGCCATTCCAAATCGCTCACACCCACTAGTGGTGGGCGGAAACCGATCGACCAAACAACAAGACAAGTCATGCGCAGTCCAGCGCAAAAATGACCACAGCTCAAAAGTTAACTGCATTCGATACCAACGCGAGAAGACAAATGCTTACCGAGAAAAGTGACTATAAATTTCAAGCAGTTGTTGCCCTTGCGTTATAAAACAGATATTGAAATAAAACGATGTTGCGAGAATTTATCACGCAACATATCACCACCTCCTCCCGATAAAAAAAAAATGTGGAACATATTCTTTTTTCAATATCAAAGAGCAAGCGATAAGCGGCTCAAAACGCACGAATTATGCGCTGATAATTAACTAAATTGCCAAACAATAGGCTAATTATTCTGATAGGAAAATTTAAATAGTACATTCTTTGACATGTAATGACATAAGTACATAGTAAAGTTAAACTACATGACGATCCAGGATATATGCTCTGGTATTCCGAGGGTAAGTACACAATCTAGAACTCGTAAGGTAAGTCCTCAGCTCAACAATGACATTCTGAGAAAGTACAAGCAATATAATGCTAATTAATAACTAATATGCTTCATAAGGTACAATACATTATTAATAATTGTGGCTGTTTAGTAAACTAACGGCCCTTATATTAACTACTCAGTCCTCCTCTATCATCTTAAAAAACGAACAGAAGAAGATGACAACAAAGCACGATAGTGTACACATAGAGTAAGTACAGATGTGCTAATCTATTGTAGAAATATAGGTGTGTTATGACTCTGTAATATATAGAAATATAGGACAGAAGTATTAGTTGGAGTCATGTGGGCATCTAGACAAAATGTCAGCCATCACATTATCCGCACCACGGATAGCTCGTACCGTGAAGTGAAAAGGTTGAAGAGCTATAGCATATCGAGTGGATCTCGAACTCTTCAAATTCTTAGTCTGAATAGCTGTAAGAGCTTTCTGATCAGTCTCTAGAATGAAATGTGCGCCCAGGAGGAATCTTTGTAGCTTTAGAATTGACCAAACCATCGCTAACAACTCACGGTCTAAAACCGAGTAGTTCCTCTCTGCCGCATTTAGTTTTCTAGAAATGTACATAACAGGATGCAGAGTATTTGCATATTCTTGCATCAGTGCTGCTCCAATCCCAGTGGATGAAGCATCACTCCGAAGAACAAAAGTCCTATCAAGAGTAGGTAATCTTAAGATGGGAGGAGAAGAAAATATATTCTTGATTTGGTCTAGTGAAGATTGGCATTCTTCAGACCAACGGACCAGATTAGGCGAACCTTTCTTCAACAATGTTGATAGAGGTGCCATGATCGAAGATAAATTTGGAATAAATCTCCCATAAAATTGAATTAAACCTAACAGACTCCTAACTTGTTTCTTCGTTTTAGGAACAGAGATGTTCAGTATTTTGGAAGTATTGTGGTCTTCTGTCTTCAAGAGACCATGACCAACACGATGACCCAGGAAAGAGATTTCACCAAAACCAACAAAAGCTTTAGAAGGTTTTGCTGTCAAATTATTCTCACGTAGAGTGGACAGTAAGTCATATAACCCTAAATAGTGATCTTCCCAGGTATCACTGAAGAGACAGATGTCATCTAAGTATGCGATGACATCCGAACGATGTGACAGAATTCGACGCATCATGCGAACGAAAGTGGCAGGGGCGTTCATGAGACCAAAAGGCATAACATTCCATTGAAATAGACCCCTAGGTGTAGAAAAAGCAGTAAGAGGTTTGGCATGCTCTGCTAAAGGCACTTGCCAATAACCTTTAGACAAGTCAAGTTTGGTCAAGAATCTAGAATTAGAAAGTCTAATCAGTAGATCTCCTAACAAAGGCATCGGTTCAGCGTCGAACTTTGTGACCTGATTCAATTTGCGATAATCAACGCAAATTCGTATGTTCTTATCCTTCTTCCGGACAATAACCATGGAAGAAGAATATGGTGAAGTCGATGGTTCAATTATATTTAATTGAATCATTTCATCCAATTCCTTTTCCACTTGCGACTGAAAGTGTATAGGAATAGGATACGGCCTAACCCTAATTGGATTATTGTCGGTAAGAATTATGTCATGTTCTATGACATCTGTGTGTCCAGGAATGTCAGTGAGAACATCCTGAAATGTTTGTAACATCGACGAGACTTGTCGATGTTCGTCACCAGAAAGATTAGGAGAAACAGAAACGTTTTTCCAAGATTCCGTGGAATGTAATGGAACCACTGGAAGGGGAAGGTTGACATCAGAGAAGGTAGCTTCCTCATCCTGAATGACAGACAGGGATGAATAATGACCGTGAGGTGCAGGAGCATCATCCGTTGCCTGGAAAATAGGCAGCAAATAGTCCGGACGTTCGTGAAATTCCGAAAGCATGTTTATGTGGAAAGTTTTATGCTTTCCATCAATATCGACCACATAGTCAACATCGGAAATCCGAGAGAGGAACTATTGCATACGGACCTTTCCATGCAATAAGAAGTCTATTTTCCCTACTGGGGAGTAGGACGAATGCTTTGTCACCTGGACAAAGTTGTCGTAGACATCTATTCTTGTTAGCAAACTGCCTTGCCTTCTCTTTAGCAATTTCTGATGAAGCAGTTGCTAGCTTACATGCCTCAATGATCTTTTGTCTAAGAGCAATGACATACTCATATGAGGATTGAGTTTCATCGCTAATATCATCGGCAGTGATGAGATCGTGTAATAAAGACATAGGGCCGCGTGGACGCGCGCCAAAGACAAGTTCGAAGGGAGAAAATCCTGTGTGTTCATTAGGGACTTCTCTATAGGCAAAGAGAGCCGCGGGTAAAACCCTGTCCCAATCTTGAGGATGATCTTCAGTTATCTTACCAAGCAAAGTCTTGAGCGTTCTATTCAGACGCTCAACTAACCCATTAGACATAGGATGGTAGATACTACTGAGAGATCGTCAATATGTAAGGTAGACATTACCTGTGACATAGTGTCAGATATGAGTTGAGTGCCATGGTCTGACAATATTTCTCTGGGGAACCCCAAGCGAGAAAATATCAACCAAAGAGCATCTGCGATATCTGTAGTAGCAACGTGTGCACATATCGACACATGTAAGGATAAACTGATGTCCTCTGGCCGACTTGACCTTAAAAGGGCCAATAATATCTATGGCCATTTTCTGAAACGGCCGAATAGGAATGTCAGCAGCCTGGATAGGCGCAGCATGTCGTGGTCCTCTAGATTTGACCTCCTGACATACCTTGCATGATCGGCAGTAAATACGAATGTCCTTATTGACAAAAGGCCAAAAGAAAGCAGCAAGGACTCTCGACTTCGTACGGGCAAAACCCATATGTCCAGCACATTGCGAGTCATGAGCATGTTGTAATATTTGGACTCTCATGCTCTTGGGAACAAGAATTTGCGAATGTGCCGACGTAGTCGAATCTTGTACCATACGTACAAGTACGCCGTTTCTCATTGCAATCCAAGATTTTCTATTTGTATCCTGATTCGGATCACCTTTCTTCGCAAGAACGAAGAATTTTTTTAAAGAAGAATCTTCTTCTTGCAATTTTATGAAAGAGTCACGAGTGATTACTAAGTGACTATCTTGGCTATCAACTTCATTATCACTATTCAGTGAAGTTTCGGGTGTTTGTAGAGCTTGTGCTCTTGTAACTACTGCATTTGTAGCTTGCATGTTATTATCTTCCCAAGCAGCAATCTGCTGTGGGGTACACTCCCTAACTCCGTGAATACGACCAATAATAAGGTCCGCAATAGGATTAGGTAAGAGACAAGCATGCACATCTCCAGTAAAGAAAGGAGTGGCAATGCGAATTACAGCAGTAGGATATTTTTCTAGAGTGCCGCCAAATGTGACACATTTAATAACCCTTCCTATAGCACAAGATGGATCTACAAGCGATTGTCTAACACCAATAGTGGTGCATCCGGAATCGAAAAGTAGTGAGACCGGAGTATCATTAACAAGACCGTTATGTAGAATTAAAGAACCCCTCCCGTCATGCGCAACAGCAGCAGGAAGAGCGGGAAGTGGGTGACCACAACTCAAAGTAGTTATGGTACCCGGTTCGAATAAAGTACTGCATTGGGGGCATTTGTTTGCTCTCTCAAAGTCAAAAGTAGAACTAGTGACAGCGTCAAAGTTTTTACTATCAACAACATGATTACAGGCTGCCTCAGTTTCCTGTTGTACAGCATTAGCCTGCTGATATCTCTTTTTTTTTGTGTTGAGATCTACCCCGACTATTATTACCTCTGAAGTTATCAGAGTTATTATTATCTCTGCAGTTATTATTGTCTCTATTGTAATTGTTATACTGGTTCGAATTCCAGTTTCCACGATTACTATCATGTTCACATTGATGCGAACATCTATTTGTTTGGTTTTGAGGTCTTCGGCAGGAATAACCTCTATTACCATATCCTCTTTTGAAATGCTTATAATTATTAGGGTGATAGTAACGAGTACTATCAGGTTGTCTCCAATTCTTCGAAGAAGAATCACTATGAAATTGGTTTCCATGATTTTGACAGAAATTACCGCTACTCTTTCTATCAAAATTTTGTTGGGATCTACGAGCAAAGTTTTGGCCATACGGAGCTGCCGAAGCAACTGGTAAACCTTCTTTCACCTTAGAGTTACCCATGGTTATGTGTGGGTGCGCAGTTACGTATTGGCAACAGAAATCTTCCATTTCTTTTATTGTTTTAGGTTTACGTTCATGAAGGAAAGCAAGGAAAGACTCATTGACAGACGACATGACTTTGTCTCTAAGTATTAAGTCCATAAGTCCTTCATAAGTTTTTTTCCGTCTTAGATAGTTCAACCCATCGTGAGAAAGTAATGCGTATTCTTGCAATAAACTCGGAGAATTCAACTCCATTTTCAGGTAACATGTTTTTAAATTGTAGACGATAGCCGTCTTCGTTAAGCTGATATTTCTTTAACAAAGCGGCCCTGACAACCTCATAATTGTTCTTGTCAGGTTCATCCACCATATTTAATATACTTAGAGCTTTACCTGTCAGTATCCCTGATAACTGATAAACATATTTTGCTTTGTCTATGTTATGAGCTGTACATGCTTGTTCAAATCTGTCCAGATAGAACATTATGTCATCACTGGAAGGACTAAATGTTGGTAACTTAATCTTAAAAGTATCATTATTAGCCTTCCCAGAAGATGAACCCTTGTTTGAATCATTACCATTACTCATGCTCGTCAATTTCAATTTCTCCAACTCTAAAGCTAAGAGTTTTTCTTCATGTTCCATTTTTGCTTTCCTCTCATCAGACTCTCTTTGTAACTTCCTTTCTTCAGCTTGAGCCTGCATTTGAAGTCTTTCATTTTCAGCTTCTTTTTCAAGTCTTTTATTTTCAGCTTCTTTTTCAAGTCTTTTATTCTCAGCTTCTTTTTCAAGTCTTTTATTCTCAGCTTCTTTTTCAAGTCTTTTATTCTCAGCCTCTAGCTGTAGCTGGAGTTTTCTCTCCTCAGCTTCTGATTCCCTTTTTTGTTTTTCCATTTCCATTTGGAATCTTTTTTCATCCACCTGCATCTGCAGTTTCTTTTGTTCAGCTTCCATTGCTTTATCATATCGAGCAGTTGCAAATTCTTCTAACTTATCACCAGTCTTGCCAAGCAATTTACCCTGCTCAATAAAGTGCTCAAATGTAGACATGTTGTCTAACATATGAGTCCAAAACCTGAAATAATTAACTAATTTATTTCAAACCTAAGTGTAACAAGTCTTAATTAAGCACTTGTATATTCACATCACCTTATATTATCCCAGTCTCTGTGGGAAACAAGTCTCCAATCAAAGAACTTGTATATGAAATATCAGCACTCAATTCTTGATCATAAGTGCACTTCTCATTCAATAGTGCACGACACTATTCATCATTCATTTATCATCAGTGTAGTAGTAACAGTGCATTAGCATAGCCCATTAACTAATTACTATAACTGTAAACAATGACTATGTAAACACATGCAGAATGTAAACATTGAAAATGTAAACAATACAAACAATGTAAACAATAACAATGTAAACAATAACAAAGATCAGCAACAATACAAAAACTTTCGCAGAAATCAACTAAAAATAAAGCAGAAATTAATGAAATATCACAAAAAATGTGACGATATCTGCGATAGAATTAAACAAAATACATGACACCACAGTGTATAAACAAAAATGTTGTATGAAACTAAATTATAGACAAGAGTAGGCTAACAAATACAAACAAATCACAACAAAACTAAAGAATGTGAAATAATAACGAAAACAATATTAAAACATGTCATCACAGCTAACATAAATAGCAACAGAAGTCGCTTAGCAAATTCCAGTATCGGAAATTTGCAAACCCTACAGAAAACGCTCACAATAGACGACCTCTATGACGTGGCATAATCTAACGGAGACACCACCCAACCGAGAACCCGCTGAAATATAAACATATAAATATACAAATAACATATAGACATATAACATATAGAATGAGATGATACACAGAAGACTCAGCAGAAGTATAAGGGCACAGTTTACATACAAACAGGCCACTTAACTTAAAGGCTTCCAATCGTAGAACAGCAGAAAAACGGATGTCAATCAACGTCCTAAAGAGCGAAGCTCCAACGATGATGGCACATCTGAACTGCTTCCACTGCTAACACGATGGTACAAGAGCTTCTGAAATACTGTGTGTTGAGTTGTTTCGGCACTTGACCTTCTAATCCAAAAGTAAGTTGATGGAAATCGGTACTTGGCGTTCTTCAGAAAACAACCCGTTTCAACCGGCACTTGACCTTCTCAAAAAACGACAGCACTGGAACCTTGACAGCAGCAACTTGCTTGACTTGCGTAAAAGATAACAGCAGTCCGAGTTATCCGGCAACATGTAACAACGCCGGGTACTGTCAAATTCTTGTTTCCGTCAAAAAATTGAAATTTGACTTTTACCGGGCAACGCCGAGTACTTTGAAAATTTTGAAGATGTTGACTGTATTGAAGAATGTTAATTTCTTGAAGGATGCTGATGAATTCTTGTTGAAAATGAAGTGGGTAAGGGACCCCGTGTTTGCTAGTACCAGAATCAAACCAGCTTATGGCCACCAAATGATGCGTGATGCCATATGATGATGGATGGCATCCGCATGTCTGGTTTTGTGTAGTGTGTAGATGTGTTCAGTCAAAACAATGTTCATGCAACAATAACAGGGCAATCCACATAGGACGTCAGTAAACTCACGACGTATAAAGTCAATGAGTCTTGAAACAGCCGTTGACGTTTTTTCTTCATTATTTATTGTGGACGCCACAGTGACAAAATGGTTACGCAAATGTGTAGGCACATCAAACAGTCATTATCACAGCAACATTCAATACAGCAATAGACGGTAGACAGCATTACAATGATGAGTCAGATGCATGTTATATTTCAAAGTGCTGTAAATGTAGTCAGGTGAACAACTCCATCCTTTTCTATAACAGCCAGGAGATAACCAGATGTATGAGATCAGTTCACTCTCCTTAGTTTGACTTCAGCAAGACAGACACGTCTGCCGAAGTATAAATAATGTCCTCAAAAATATCCTCTAGATAATAAAGGTTTTCTAAACCTAGTTCATTTAACAAAGTAGCAAGTAATGGTCCTTGGTACATGCATCAACCGATGCAGTACAATGCAGCGACATGTGAGCTGGAAAAGAACATCTCGTGACGACGACTTTCGGAGACAGGCTATGAATCGAAATCGCTCACGACCCAAAATCGATAGAGTTAATGAAAAAGTCAATTTACCTTGCTTTCATGAAATACACAGAAATATCACGCCTCCCGGCATGTGGGAAAACACTAGAGGTATTATCTCGACTAAACGAAATATCCATAAGAGGACTACACATCCCTGACAGAACAAAAAAAAGCGGAGATCCCCTCTTCAACGAGGCATCTCTTTCGCCATTCCAAATCGCTCACACCCACTAGTGGTGGGCGGAAACCGATCGACCAAACAACAAGACAAGTCATGCGCAGTCCAGCGCAAAAATGACCACAGCTCAAAAGTTAACTGCATTCGATACCAACGCGAGAAGACAAATGCTTACCGAGAAAAGTGACTATAAATTTCAAGCAGTTGTTGCCCTTGCGTTATAAAACAGATATTGAAATAAAACGATGTTGCGAGAATTTATCACGCAACAAATAGGCTCACAACGCATGAATAATGCGCAGATGAAAATATCAGGAATACATATAACGCCTAATATGAGGCTAAGTCGACTTATGGAGCGACTGTTGAGAATGTGTCTCATAAACTGAGAGAAATTATTTCTCTATAAGTATATTTTTCCAGGAAGGTGTCATCAAAGTATAATACAATTCTGGCAATTACACGATGCCTAAAAAATCATACCATCATTTCGTATTAGATATCTTAAATTTATGATTTATGAAGAAAAAATCATCAAAGCACAGCGGTGAATAAACATCAATGAACCGCTATGTAGTGATACAATCATTATATTATTAAATTACAAATTTGTATCTATCATGATATAGAAAAGGAACTACTATAGAACTAGACATATCAAGAAGTCTAAGCCCAAATGTTATGTGGAATCATGTGGGCATCTTGACAGAATGTCTGCCATCACATTATCTGATCCACGAATAGCTCGCACAGAGAAATGAAAAGGTTGAAGAGCAATTGCATATCGAGTAGACCTCGAGCTCTTCAAATTCTTACTCTGTATAGCAGTAAGAGCTTTTTGGTCGGTTTCTACTATGAAATGTGCGCCCAGAAGGAATCTCTGTAGTTTGAGGATCGACCAAACCATAGCTAATAGCTCACGGTCTAAAACCGAATAATTCCTTTCTGTCGCATTAAGTTTTCTGGAAATATACATTACAGGATGCAGAGTTCCAGAGTACTCTTGCATTAGTGCCGCTCCAATCCCAGTGGATGAAGCGTCACTACGAAGAACGAATGTTTTATCCTTATTGGGTAGCACTAAAATAGGTGGTGTTGAAAACAATGTTTTAATCTTATCCAGAGAGCATTGGCATTCCTGAGACCAGTGGACCATATTAGGCGAACATTTCTTTAGAAGTGTTGAAAGAGGTGCCATGATAGAGGATAGACTCTGAATGAATCTGCCATAAAATTGAATAAGACCTAACAGACTTCTCACCTGTTTTTTAGTCTTAGGGATTGAGATGTTAAGTATCTTACTAGTATTATGGTCCTCTGTCTTTAGGAAACCATGACCAACTCGGTGGCCTAGGAAAGAAATTTCGCTAAAACCAATATAGGCTTTAGAGGGTTTCGCTGTCAGGTTGTGCTCGCACAAAGTAGACAGCAATTCATCTAACCCTGAATAGTGATCTTCCCAAGTATCGCTGAAAAGACAGATGTCGTCAAGATATGCAATGACATCTGACCGATAAGATAGGATTCGGCGCATCATGCGTACGAATGTAGCTGGTGCGTTCATAAGACCGAAAGGCATAAAATTCCATTGGAACAAACCTCTAGGTGTTGAAAAAGCCGTGAGAGGTTTGGCGCGTTCAGATAAAGGAACTTGCCAATATCCTTTAGACAAATCAAGTTTAGTGAAAAAATGAGATTTGGAGAGTCGAGTAAGTAGTTCTTCCAGTAAAGGCATAGGTTCAGCATCGAACTTCGTTACCTGATTCAATTTTCGATAGTCAACGCAAAGACGTATGTTATTGTCTTTTTTACGCACAATAACCATCGGCGAAGAATATGCAGAGGTAGATGGTTCGATTATTTTCAAATCTATCATCTTATCGAACTCTTTCTCGACCTGTGCTTGAAAATGTATAGGTATAGGATAAGGTCTAACCCTAATAGGAGTATGGTCAGTTAGAACAATGTCATGTTCACTGACATTCGTTTGTCCAGGGATGTCAGTGAGTACATCCTGAAATGTTTGCAACATAGTTGAAACTTGTCGCTGTTCTCCTAGAGACAAATCAGGAGAGACAGTAACGTTCTTCCATGATTCACTAGAATGAAGTGGGATCATTGGAAGAGGAAGATTTACATCTGAAAAACTTGTTTCCTCATCCTGTATCACGGACAGTGATGAGTAATGACCATGTTGTACTGGAGAATTGTCGGTTGCTTGGAAAATGGGTTGCAAATAATCCGGACGTTCATGGAATTCAGTAAGCATATTGATGTGGAAGGTTTTATGCTTCCCATCAATATCGACAATATAGTCGACATCGGAAATTTTCGATATTATATCGTACGGACCTTTCCAAGAAATAAGTAGTCTTTTTTCCCTACAAGGTAGTAATACAAATGCTTTGTCACCAGGACAAAGTTGTCGTAAGCATCTCTTCTTATTGGCAAATTGCCTTGCCTTCTGTTTCGCAAATTCAGAAGAAGAAGTTGCTAATTTGCATGCTTCGATAATTTTTTGTCTCAACGCGATGACATATTCGTAGGATGACTTTGTGTCATCGTCAATATTGTCAGATGTTATGAGATCGTGAAGCAACGACATAGGGCCGCGCGGACGCGCGCCAAAGACGAGTTCAAAGGGAGAAAATCCTGTATGTTCATTGGGTACCTCTCTGTAAGCGAAGAGGGCCGCAGGTAAAAACTCTGTCCCAGTCTTGAGGATGATCCTCAGTTATCTTCCCTAGTAAGTTTTTTGTGTTCTATTAAGGCGTTCGACCATACCATTAGACATTGGATGGTAGATACTACTTAAAGATCTATCTATCTGCAGAGTAGACATTACTTGAGACATGGTATCTGATATTAGTTGGGTGCCATGGTCTGACAATATCTCTCCGGGGAAACCCAAACGAGAAAATATAAGCCAAAGAGCATCTGCAATATCAGCAGTAGTAATGCTCTTCAGAGGAATAGCCTCTGGCCAACGTGTGCACATATCAACACATGTCAAGATAAACTGATGTCCTCTGGCAGACTTGATCTTAAATGGACCAATAATGTCTATGGCCATTTTTTTGAAACGGCCGAATAGGAATGTCCGCCGCCTGAATGGGTGCAGCATGCCGTGGACCTTTGGATTTAACTTCCTGACATACTTTACAAGATCGACAATAAATCCGTATGTCCTTGTTTACCAATGGCCAAAAGAAAGCCGCAAGGACTCTTGACTTAGTACGGGAAAAACCCATGTGTCCAGCACACTGAGAGTCGTGAGCGTGCTGCAAAATTTTAACTCACAAATTCTTGGGAACCAGGATTTGAGAATGACTTGACGTAATGGAGTCTTGAACCATACGTACAAGTACGCCATTCTTCTTTGTAATCCACGATTTACGACTTGTGTCTTTATTCGGATCACCTTTACTTGCAAGAATGAAGAATTTCTTCAGAGTGGGATCATCTTCTTGCTGTTTTATAAACGAGTCACGAGAAATTACCAAGGGATCATCTTGGTTATGCACTTCATTATCTTCAGTAGATGAAGTTTGAGGCATATTAAGAGCCTGAGCTCTAGTGACTACAGCGTTAGCAATCTGCATGTTTTGCCTTTCCCACGCGGAAATTTGTTGCGGAGTGCATTCTTTGACTCCATGAATGCGACCGATGATGAGGTGAGCGATCGGATTCGGAAGAAGACATGCGTGTTCATCTCCTGTAAAGAAATTAGTAGCAATCCTAATGATAGCAGTAGAGTATTTCTCTAATGTGCCGCCAAATGTTACACATTTGACTACTTGTCCAGTGGCACGGGAAGGATCTACGAGTGACTGCCTAACACCAATTGTGGTGCATCCAGAATCAAATAGCACAAAGACTGGATTGTTATTCACTAAACCCTTATGTAAGACAAGAGAACCTCTTCCATCATGCGCGACTGATGCCGGAAGAGCAGGAAGAGGATGGCCACAGCTTAAAGTAGACACTGTGGTTGGCTCAAATAACGTTTTGCATTGGGGGCACTGAGATGCTCTCCCAAAATCAAAAGCGGCACATGCCATATTACTAGCATCATTATTATCTTTACTCTGTTTATAGGCTTCATGGGACTCTTGTTGTGCAGAGTTTGCCTGAAAATGTGGTTTATGTCTTTTGTTTTGAGATCTACCTCGGTTATTATCACCTCTGTAGTTATTGTTACCTCTATTGTAACCCCTATTTGGGTTTGAGTCATAGTTCCCTTGGTTACCATTATCATATTCATTATAATGAGTATCTCTGTAATTATGATCTTGTTGACTCCAAAACGGATAACCCTGATAGTTTCTATAATTACTTCCTCTACGGAAATTCCTATAATTATGACCACCCCTGTGTCGAGAGCTATCAGCTCGTCTCCAGTTCTTTGAAGAAGAACCCTGAAATGATTGGTTACCTTGGTTTTGATAACTATTATGGTTACCTTTTTTATCAAATCTGTTTTGAGGTCCCTGAAATCTGTGTGAATAATTGGGATTGTATGGTGTTGCTGAAGCAACTGGCATACCCTCCTTAATCTTAGTGTTGCCAAAAGTCACGTCGGGGTGTGCAGTGACATATTGGGAACAATATTCTTCCATTTCCTTTAGAGATTTGGGTTTACGCTCATGTATAAATTCCAGGAATGGTTTGTTAACACATGACATAATCTTATCTCTGAGCAACAAATCCATAAGTCCTTCATACGTTTTTTCTGTTTTGGAAAGTCAATCCAACGATCAACTGTGAGACGTGCCTTTGCAGTGAATTCTGAGAATTCTACCCCTGTCTCAGGCACCATCGTCTTAAACAAAAGGCGATAGCCTTCCTCACTTAGCTGGTATGTTTTTATCAAAGCCGCCCTAATGACATCATAATTATCCTTATCTGCTTCTCCTACAAGGCATAATCTAGTCAAAGATTCACCTTTCAAGTTTTCTGCTAATTGATTAGCGTATTGTGATTTATCCACATTATGTGTACGACAAGAACGTTCAAATCTATCCAGCCAGAATGTAATATCGTCACTGGACTGATTGAACGGTGGAACCTTAACCTTGTAAGTAGAAGGTTTACCATTACCACTAGATGCCTGATTAACATTAATCATACTTGTCAATCTCAATTTCTCTAACTCAAATTCATGTTCTCTTATTGCTTTTTTTTTCTTCAGCCTCTCTGTCTAATCTTTTTTGTTCAGCTTCCCTGTCTAATCTTTTTTGTTCAGCAGCAGCTTCTCTTTCTAATTTTTTTTTGTTCAGCTTCACTGTCTAATCTTTTTTGTTCAGCAGCAGCTTCTCTTTCTAATTTCTTTTGTTCAGCTTCAAATCTCCTTTGCTCCACCTGCATCTGCAATTTCTTTTGTTCAGCAGCAGCCTCAGCTTCTCTTTCTAATCTTTTCTCTTCAGCCAGAGCTTTTCTCTCTTCTGCAGCTAATGCTTTGTCATATTGAGCAACTGCTCATTCTTCTAATTGTTGACCAGTCTTATCAAGGGCTTTCCCTTGTATAATGAAGTATTCTAATGTAGACATGATGTCTAACAATAATACTAATCACCTGAAACAATAATAATACCACAAGTTCTTAATGACTTGATTAATCAGTACACTATCCCAATATCTGTGGGTCACAAGCCTTAATAAGGTCTTGTATAACAGTAATAATAATCAGGTACTGGTTTATACCATAATCCAAGTGCAGTGCACAGGCAATTGTGTCTTATGAAATATACCTATATAAAACATATGTCAACCAACAGAATACATAAAGTACAAATAGGACTGACAATACGAAAACGTTTGCAGAAATCAAAATAAATCAAATAGGGAAATCAATGAAAATAATCACTGAATCTGCAAAGAATAACAACACAAATGACGTCACAGTATATGAATATAAATTGTGAATAGAACTGAAAGATAGAAAAGGGTAGACCAACAAATTACAAACAATTCAAAACAAAACTAAAGAACAAAGAAATATTACAAAAATAACAATAATTACAGTCTTCACAGCTAACACAAAAGCAACAGTTATCGCAAGCAAATTTTCAATCAAGAAAATTGCACCTATAGAAAACGCCCACAACGGACCCTCTATGACGTGGGATATTCTGTTGTGAGGACGCCGCCCAACCTTAAACACAACCCACTGACATATAAACTAACATACTATACAAACAAATAACATGTAACATATCATAAATACATATATCATGTGTGTAATGTGTTGCAAAATAGGCTCAGTTTTACAGTAATGGCAAAGTTATTTTTGTAAAATAAATAAACTGCCACTTTATTGAAATATATATATTCTGGCCTTAAATATTAAAGTTCATATATAGAAAACAAGAAGATCCATCGATGAAAATAGGACTTCTTAGTTCAATAATACTGTCTTCCTGTTAACATTGACAAGAATTGATCCAACTGTTCTGTGAAACTCTGTAATGTCTAATGTAAAAATGTCAACAACGCTGACCTACATACTGCATTCACTTGACAGGTCACGTGACGAAGTGTTGACAAAGAGCAAACCAATACTGCAAGTGTGTCGTATCAGCCACAGGAAACGGTCTGGTATCGGTAATCTGTTGACTTCTTAACTTCTGCGAGGTCAAACCCAGAAAGCTGGTCCACCAGTTGATAAGAATCTTTTTTCTTATTAATGATGTCCACCAAATGATAAATATAAGTGGATGGAAGCAGACATCATCATCATCAGTTGATAAACTCTTAATACAAGACCCTTGCCCTGAGCAAGAGACATGCTGAGAAATCTGAAGCTCGCTCGAACATCACCAGAGTTAAATACTGTGTTGTTGTGTTGCTCGTGGTTCGAGTATGGAATGTCAACTTGACCTACGCAGTGGTGTGTAGACATAGATGGAGTGTATAATGTGCGAATGATAGGAAGAGCTCGTGGTGTTGACAAATGTTCTTTTCTCACACTCATGTATGGCTGGAAGTCATCGACACCAACGACTGTGTACCTTTACTAAAGTTTAATTGGACGTACACACTCGACAGCACAGATAGTGACAAATCACAGGTTGGCATAATACATCATGGTACAGTGGATAAATGGTCTTGCAATGTTATGTTACATGGGCACTCATGTAGAATAATAGTATAATGGACTGTCAGTAGCCAAGCACTCAGTATTGCCCATATATATATATATATATATATATATATATATATATATATTATATATATATATATATATATTATATATATATATATATATATATATATTATATATATATATATATATATATATATATCATATGAGTTTATATGACAACTGAGTTTACTGACAAAGCACGTCAGATTATAAACAATATCCAAGATGGCTTCTAGACCTAATCTCGTCTAGCAAAGATTCCTTAACATAATGTCCAGCACAGATTTTTTCATATAATTATATTGAACCGCTAGCAATGGGTTCTCATGTGTAGCAGTGATCTCTGGACTAATCAAGCGATAATACGGGCATCCCTTTTCTCTTCTTGAAAGTCACTACATGTTTGGTTCCAAGATGGCTTCACTCGTGAGCTGTCACTCACGTTTGGATACAGATAATGAATCTGTCCTAAAGTTAGTCATTCATTAAACATTTCATTGCTCTGTAGATTTGATCATGAACAATTGACTGCATTCTACAGGATATAGTGCTGCTAGGAATCAGAATCGTTTTTTTCATCTAGTTAGATGTATCCTCTCAGACGAACAAATCATCCCTATCGAAAAACGGTGGCTTCGTACGAGAGTTCAAAAGAGTATCTTTATTACCTTGGTTTTCAGAAATATGATTTTGCCATTCCTTGGCAATAAGAATGAACACTGGGGTAAAGCATACACGATAGGTCTAGACGACTATCACTTTCCCCACAAACCACTGAGATCACTTTTTCCCCGGCATCAAGCCGACATAGAAAAGCACAGCCCATTATCAGGGCGAAGCCAAAAAACACCTCTCTCGCGACACATCCGCCGAACAGCCTTTGACCTCTCTAGAGACAACAGAACATATAGTTCGACTTAGATATGTAAAGATATACAGATATAAGACAGATTCGTCCTACACAGACAAACAATACACATAAATTCAGGCCATAGATATTCTGAAGCAAGAACAATCTATTACTACCCAAACAAAGAATAAATCGCAGTAAAACTGGATTCATCCGCGGAGTTCGATCGAAAGAGACGGCACAACTTTCAAGGGAAGTAACTCAATAATGACTTTCCCTTAAGCACTAAAAAATATCTATTTTGTTTACAAAATATTTGCGAACATAACAAGTATACCAATGTATAATATTGTAAGATATCAAAGACTGCACGTAACAAACATGTGCTTTAATGAAGAATACGAACTCATGCAACACGTACATGAACTGTGATTATGAACTATGTCTTTGAACAGTTGTGTCTACTCATGAAATGAGAGTGTTAATTAAAAATGTTTAGTCATCAAATCCTGGTCTTATTAAATGCCGTATTCTGAGTTCAATTCCATACTGTTTTATTCAACCATAATGACCAGTGACACTTAATTGCCTAAACACGCTGCATCTCACACTGCTGATATTTAATAAGGCAATAACAGACAGGTCAGTCAATATTCATAACTTTAATATGAAGCATGTTCCAGTATCAACGCATCACACGGGTTATCGATACTAACGTAGCCTAACGGAATCCTGTAAAATAGATAAATGAACCCGGCGGACTTTGACATTATAAGATCAGAATACGCACGCAACATCTTGGTCATCCAAAGTATATAGAGCCTTAACCTAAACTGGTGTCAGAGGTTGTCTTAGTCCGTAACATATTGGTGTCAGAAGCGTTTGGATTTCGTAGAGACTACCGACCCCATTAAAAAAGGAAGTCGAACTGACGATAAACTTTAATAGCGTGAATAATCATTCAAGACAATCCGGCAACTCTAACGCACATGTCAGTATGTGACGTCACTGTATCGATGCCGTCATTACTAGCAGACAACACATTCTGAGAGAATCCTATCTTCACCTACTACAAGAAGCTGAACCATTTCAGAGGAACGATATTCATCAACTTCAAATATCTGAATCGTTTGAAGAAGTTTGCCTTCATCTACAGCATCAACAGCTGCAACGCAGATCAGTACGCAGATCGGTAACCAACGTTCGAGAACAGTTGAATTCTGTCAAACGATCGTACTACCAAGGTCAAGGTCTACGATCAATGGTCATCAGCTGTTGTCTATACTTGAAAAGAACTGAAGCTTGGATTCATATGCACTAATGTATTTCTCAGGATAAGCAGGACAGATAAAAAGATAAGTTCTTGATTTTATCAAAGCGCTTGAACACTTTCATACTGTCCCTGAACTAGCTTTGGTCTGCAGTTTATCGTTACTTTGCTTGCTTTCTTGCTTATCATTTTGTGTTTCCCCATCCATGTTTAGCTGTTTATTCGTATATTCGTCGGGAAGGCTGGAAAGGGTTTAATATTGACTGGAATTTTGTCAGGAAAAATTCAGTGAATGTTAACGTCTATTAGGTTCTCATGCTTATATTAGCTGACTGAGGATCTGACTTTTAGTCAAGATATAAATTGACTGAAGCCTCAGTTCGCAATATAACCATACTTGTATGGACTTAGAGGTTACGTCATGTAATTATATCATCTTTATTTGCATCACCTAATTTCGGTATTGTTTACAATTGTTTTCGTGTGTTATCTAAAACTCCTCTGTCTACATGTTAGTTGGAGACGACTTGTCTCGATTTTTTTGTAATGGTAATTCTTTACTTTCTTTTGCTAATTACTACGTATAAGTCTACCTTGTTTACTTTAGAATCGTAAATTTTTGTCGGATAACTGAGATATCATTTCATTGTAATTCATTTAATTATTTTCATTGTGCTTTGTCTCATGTACTTGTAAATTGTTTGTTATTGATTAACTCATGTACAAAATATATCGAGTTCTATATCCAAGTATACAGTATATACTATTGGAAGTTATTCACAAACCTATAAAGATGTCGACACTAGAAGACTTTATCAATCTTGGAAAAAGTTTGGGAAAATCAGGAGCCGAACTTCAAATTTATGCAGATACTAAATTTGAGGAACATGTATCGCGTCTTCAAAGGATGGAACAACGCAAGGCTGTTAAACGAGCAGAAGAACTGAGAAGGTTTGAATTGGCCCATGAAAAGGAGAAAATGGACAAAGAAAGAGAACTTAAGGAGAAAGAATTGGCCCATAAAAAGGAGAAAATGGACAAAGAAAGAGAACTTAAGGAGAAAGAATTGGCTCAACAAGAGAAAGACAAAGAGCATAAAGATAAAAGAAAGAGAACTGGAGTAGGAGAAAATGGATTTAAGAAGAATGGATTTTCTTCATCTAGATCAGGCCCATAGAAATGCCATGGAGCTTGAGTCTTTACGACTTAATGCGGAAAAAGAAAGGGTGTAAGAATTGGCTAAAGTGCAGTCTGAGGAGGCTAAGACCTCAGCTGGTACAAATGTTTTCTACCCAAAGCTGAAAATGCCTAATTTCGATCAATCTCGTGATTGCATTGATTCTTTTGTATCTAGGTTCATCATGAAAGTCACCGCCTTAAATATACCAAAAGAAAGATGGAGCAGTCTTTTACTTTATTTTTTGACTGGTAACTCACTTAAATGTTTCATGAGTCTGGATGAAAAGAGTAGAAACGATTTCGACGTCGTAAATGAGGTACTACTGAGACGTTTCCAGTTAACTGAGGCTGGATTCCGGGATCATTTTCATACAGCTAAGCCAAGTAAAGATGCTGATTTTGGCGAATTCATCGCATCAATTAAACACTTTTTTAGCAGATGGATTGATCTCTCCGGTATTAATAAAACTTATGAAGGTGTCATTGATCTCATGCTACGAGATAAGGTTTTAACTGCATGTAGTAGTGAATTAGAATCATTTTTGCAGGAAAGACATCCTAATAATATTGATGAATATGAAAAACTCGGAAGACATTTCGTGACCGCACATCTGAATAAAGATATCCATAGATCTTCTATTCGAGATCCTTTGCCTGCGTGCTAAGATGTAGCGGGAGATTATTTAAAATTATTTATTTATGTAAGTGTATGCCAGTAAAGAGTTCTGGTCTTACAAGTAATACCCCAGCCTTAGAAATAAGCACTGGTGTATTGTTATCATAGAAATAGTCACACTGAAAACCCTGGCCCAGTTGGTAAGAAGTAGTACCAGGATTTAAGGTGTCTCCTCCCTGTGACTATCTTATGATTACTTATTGTCTAGGGGATAATTAAAATGAACATTCACTATAACCACAAATGTAAGAAGTGAATAATTCCTCAGGTACAGTTAAAATATTTTAATATTTACACTAATATTCTATTTCTGCTAGTTGGAGAAAAAATGTTCACACAATTACTATTATTGTCTGTTTAGACTTCAAGATCATGAATAATAAAGTTACTGAAAACTGCATTCATTTTAAATATATCACTGTTCTTAGTCCTCAGACTTGACACACAACTGTCATCAATTGACTATTAGCTGTTTTTCATTTATGGGTGGTCAGTGTCTTAAATGACACTTAGCTTTCAACTTGACAATGCTGACACTGAACTGTCCCTTATAGATATCAGACTTGGTAGACCCAGCTATAGGGATGCCAATGACGAGTTGAAGTTCACTCTTTGGGGTCCTACACTTTTGTGGGATTGCCTCTGATGAACAACACAGGCTTCTGATACTTGACAGTTTGGTTTGAGTTATTTCATGGAACCTGAAACATCACATCAGCCTTGGCTAGTATCTGGCTAGACTTGTAGCTGACTAGCACAGGTGTCAGACCAGTCAGTCATCAGATGCCACCGTTATACAATCATAGTAAGTAAGGACATCATTTCAGTGATACAGAAGTATTATAATTTTGATTAATTGTAACTGACTAGCACATAAGTCAGACTAGTCAGTCATCAGATGTCAAAGTTATAAGTCATAGCAAGTAACATCATTTCAATGATACAGAATTAATATTAACATTATCAGTAATAACCATCCTCTGGTTTATTCCTCTCCTGTACATCTTTTCATTTTCTATAACTTGCTCTTCCCAAATCACATCAGGTACAAATTCAAATACTGATGCCATTCTTAGCATCTACACCAAATTAATACACAACCAGATAAAGTGAGTGACCAACTGACCAAGCGATCAAGTTGCTTTCTTCGGTAGTACAATTACATAGTTTTTGGAATTGAAACCTGGCTGTGGAACACTCCAAATTACCAGCTGTAAATGGGCAGTCAGATGTCCGCTCGAACAAGGGAAGGAAAAGGCATCGAGAAAAGGAACTAGTAACCTAACCTCGTAAAAGTGGTATCTTCCATGATGACGCTTCTAACACTTCATTTGCCTATGACAATCTCTGCCATGGGACTGCCTTTTTCTTCATAAGAGATACAGCAATTAATATAATAGATTTTATCTACATTTGACTGTGGGGCTAGTTGTGATTAATTTGTGTACAAGCAACAATCATCCATAATGCACATGTTTAGATCATATTAAAAATAACATTACATTATATCAATGAATATTATACGTGCATATTTTGTGAAGTCTATACGAACCTGAAATAACAAAAATTATTATACATGATAGTTTCATAATTTCGCTTACCCTCAGACTTCAGACACTTGACTGATCCTCTTTGGCGATCCGCTCACAATTCAGGTGTTACAAGCGTAGTGGCGATTTCTGCTTCAGCCTGTCTCAAACCTGCTTCAGTGTGTGTTTCCAATTTAACGAACCGCTTATTTATAAGAGTCTGGCGGACGTATCGGAGAGCACTGACGTCACAGCCTACGACTCGGGTTAAAATCCTGTCCCGAAACAGCAATTTCATCCGATCTGTGCGTTGACTGAAACATTCCCTTTTTCCTCCTCGGCTTATATATTATACATACTGTTCCATCTTATCTTGTTTTATACTAATTCGGTTTAGCTCTTATTTATCATTGTCGATTGCAGAGGTCTCCTCGACATTTTTGTTGCTGATACCCGCCATATTGTAAGCGGCCGGCCCCGTGATAATCGATAGACAAATGTGTTGGAACGTGGATTTGCAATGTGTTGTAAACAATTTTGAGACATTGCTCCCCCATATTTTAAGCTGGATGATATCTAGCTTAACTTTTGGGAACAATATACATGCAAATCGACCATTTCGAAGTTAGTTTTCCTTCCTTCTATCCTGCTCTAGCTTTGTGGGATGGCGACTGAGAAAATCGGCGCCCACATTCTGTTTTCCCGGAATATATTCAATAGTGAAGGAATATGGCTGAATCAATAATGACCATCTTAGCAAGCGACTATTTGCATGACGTGATGAGGCCAAGAATGACAGGGGTTAATGATCGCAATGGACAAAATGGCTTGCCATACAAATAGGGTTGAAACTTATTGATGGCTGTTGCGTGCATATTTTGACGCACATATTACAAAAATACGATATGGCTATTTAATATGGAAAATATATATTTGCATTCATTTGTGTATGAAAATGCTTCCTCTGGTAAAGCTAGATAATTCATGATTGATTTACACTTTTGATTATATTAGTGATCTCTCTTGATATTGATTCGGCGCATGGATATTGAATTCATGTCCGTTCTTATTTGTTCGGGCCAGAAAATAGATTAATTTTGCTTGTTATGTTTATGGCCTGAATTCATGTGTACTACTTGTCTAGTGCAAGTAGATTCAGTCGTATATTGTATACCTTTGTATGTTCAGGTCGGACTATACTCTTTCTGCCGAAATCTAGCGCAGGTTTTCGTAGTCCTTCTGGGTTGTGAAGAGTTCCGATAATGTCGCCAAGATGGCTGAGTGCTTTTTCCAGGGCTGGCACTGTTTAAGGTTTAACTGTGATTCATAGATGTTTTTCTAGGAGAAGTTAATGTCTCTGCAAGAGTCTATTTGTCAGAGATCCTCCTCATATGTGTGATTCGGACTCCAGTTATGCCAGACCCTATTTTTGATGATCTCGAGTCGATTAGACCTAGATGGAACATTGTGCTTCGTATCGCTAGGGTCGTGTTTTGTATCGACGAAGATGACAGGCTTTCCTACAGCAGTTATGTCTACGTGAATGAACTTGATTACTGTAGAGCTGTATGGAAAACTTTATGAAATTATTTATATGCACAGTCTAAATTAACTTTGGCTTATATCTACCTTCCTACGAGTGAGTGAGCGACAACTCAGGAAGGCGGCCATGTTATATTCCTGTCATCATATTTTTGATCACTGTCAAGAGAACAGATTATGTATCCTACTATCGGGCAGTGGTATCGAGATCTTGTTTTGAGGTGAAAACCCACTGTAACTGTACTTTTTCTCTTGTTGAGGTGATCACTGGCCCAAGACAGTATACATGTTGTTAGGTGTGTAGTGCGAGCTTATGATGAACTGAGTGTGGGTGCGAATGAAGGCGCGAATGTGTTTAGGCTCGTATATATGTAGACCCTGCAACCCTAACACTCACATGCAGTAGTCAAGGATGCTTGGACACTGCAGGCACGTTTCAAAACATTTATTGACGAGAACACACATGGTATCAACAGGAACAGTCAGTGTAAACAAGGTCATGCTGACCGGAAATCGATAGGTATACATTAGGCATTCAGCAAGCTGGTAAACATTTGAATATTCGTGCATGGTCAATACAATGTTCTTCAATAAGGACAGTTCGTGGCGTCGCCCTGGGATTACTGACTAAACGCGTCAGATACCTTAATCACTTTGACACATAGGTGCAACTTGGCATTCCCCGCCAATTGCACATTATCAGGCTGTAGTATAATAGCCGAAAACACAGGCCTCGTTCTGACGTCGGCTGTGTACTTCTGATAAGCAGGTTACCATCAACCCTGCAGTAATGCTTATTGTAGACATAAATATGCCGCCAATCTGCGGCTCCCACAATATATCTTCGTCACTGGATTTATGGATGGTATGAGGACTAATAGTCTTGGATGGCTACCTTGAGCACAAAATATAAGTTCTGAAATGGAGGACCGGTGAGCTGCAGTTCACAGACTCGGCAATCTTCTAACATGTTCTGCTACCGAAAGCATAGTAATGGAAAAAGTCGGTATTACCTGTAACCGAGTCCACAGAACTTAACAAGGAACTCTGCTGTCATTCCAACGCACAGAGATTCACTGGGGAAAACTGCCAGTGCAGTCACTTCGAAGATTCTCCCCGAAAAACACAATGGACTCTCGTCCCTTCAGAAACCAGGACACTCCCCGGCTTGCCGGAAGTCTAACTCAACTCCCCGAAAAAACCTGCCCATGGGCATACGCCGAACTGTCTACCTTTTGACCCTAAAGGTCAAACACAATGAATGAATAAACAAGGGAAGACAACCCCTAATCAACCTGACATCGCAGGTAAAGACACAATTATTCTTATGATAAAACATAAGCAAATAACTTGACAGATGACTCCGTCAAAAATGACAGCAACACCCACTATCGTGGTTTATGATTATTATACAAACATTGGACATATTTCAGCTTAAGAACTTAGCCATGAAATGAAGGTTCGGCCAATGACTTTTGTATGTTTACCGATCCTCATTGACGCGTTCAGTCAGTCGAGGATAAGGCGATTAGTTACCAGAACAGTGAATGTTACCTTGGGTTGAATGATATTTCACTACTACATGAATGTATCATCCACGATTCAAATAACCAATGAATTGATGTCAACATGTATCCATGACTGTATCCGTGCTGTCCAGTTTGCGTGCCTTCATTAAACTATTGAAATGTCAGAGGCAGTTCAAGTCGTCATTGCATTACATGAGAGTGTGTGAGAGTTATTATCAAGTGGTCTGTTACACCGAACTACTACACCATTCGCGTTACTTGACACTCAATGTTTACATAACAGGTTCATTCGAAGATGCAGAGGTAACTGAAGAAGACTTCCTTCAGTAATGAACAGTGCATGACCCAAAACATAACATCCGCATCCAGACATTCAACAGTGGCCAGTACACAACAACATGTTATTCTACAGTAGTGGCCAGACATATAACATCCCTGACACTCTACAGTGGTGAACCAGATTCCTGGGGTTATGATAACCAGACCATCCCTGACGCCACATACGACACGCATGAACACCAGTGTACAAGTTACAACGGGGCAGTCGATGTCAGCTTGACCTGTATTACCGATCGGATGCTGTATCTAGGTCAGCGCTTGTTGACAGTTTTTTCGCTGTACAGACGGTATTACACAGGACATTTGTATCAAGTGTAGAAAATATCGGGAGCAGTACTGTTGACATTTCTCAGCGCACAGAAGAAAGAAGTGATTGTTGATCCTGTACAAAAGAATCACAGTGTTGTTGAACATAAAGTGCATATTTCATCGTTGGATCTTCATATGCTCAAAAAAATTGAACATTGTAATAGTGTAGAAAACAAATCTATTATTTAATTGTTCATTAAAAGTGGCAGGTTATTGTTACAACACTATACCAGCATCACATTCTATCCACAATACATTCTATTAAGTATAAGATATGTATGCATTTATGCTATTAAGGTTTACATGTATTTATGTTTATATGTTATTTGTTGTGTGTTAAGTTAGTTTGTATTCTGCGGGCCTGGATGGGAGGTGACTAGAACAGGAAATACCAAGTGACATTGGTCTTGCTCTAGCGTTCTATAGGGAGCAAATTTCTTAATTGAAATTTGCATGCAACATTGTTTGCAAATATTTGTTAGTTGTGAAGACTGTATTCTTGTTGTTTTTGTAATATTTCTATGTTCTTTAGTTTTGTTTGATTTGTTTGTATAATTGTAGGTCGCATCTTTCCTTTCATTTCAGTTCTTTACACCCTTATGTTTATACACTGTTGCGTTATTTGTCTTGTTGATTTCATTGCGGTTATCATCACAGATTCTGTGATCATTTTTTTTTAAATTTTTATTTGATTTAATTTGATTCCAGCAATTGTTTTCATATTGTCTTGTCTTGTTTGTCCTTGTTAATGTCTTTGGTTGACAAATAATATATAAGGTATATTTGAATATATTTATATTATAGTACAGAGCAGTACTTAATTACTATCATTGGTGTACAAGGAATTATAAAGTAGTTGGGATAGAAAATATTATTTTCCACAGGTACTCAAGTGATCATTGATTACATTAAGGAAGTATACAAGACCTTTGTAAGGCTTGTCTCCCACAGTGTTTGGGATATACAGATATTGTTTTCCACAGGTACTCAAGTAACCATACAAGTTTTTCACTAAGACTAAGTCTATACTATAGACTTAACTCCCATTAAAGGGGGATAGAGTAATTTATTTACTTTTTTCAGGTGTCTGATTTATTAAGACAAGATGTCTACATTAGATTACTTTATTGCACAAGCGAAATCCATTGATAAGACTGGGAAAGATTTAGAAGAATGGGCTGTTGCTCAATATGACAAAGCATTAGCTGCTGAAGAGAGAAAAGCTGCTGCTGCTGAAGAGAGAAAAGCCCTGACTGAAGAGAAAAGATTAGAAAGAGAAGCTGCTGCTACTGCTGAACAAACAAATTGCAGATGCAGGTGGAGGAAAGGAGATTTGGGGCAGAACAGAAAAAATTAGAAGCTGCAGCTGCTGCAGAACAGAAAAAATTAAAAGCTGCTGCTGAACAAAAAAAATTAGATAGAGAAGCTGAAGAGAGAAAAGCAATAAGAGAACATGAATTTGAGTTAGAGAAATTAAGATTGACAAGTATGACTAATGTTAATCAGGCATCTGGTGGTAATGGTAAACCCTTCAATTATAAGGTCAAGGTGCCAGCGTTCAACTCTGCCAGTGATGATATAACATTCTGGCTTGATAGATTTGAACGTGCTTGTCGAGCTCCTAATGTTGACAAATCTCAGTATGTGAATCAGTTGTCTGAAAATCTAAAAGGGGAGACTCTGACTAAGTTATGTTTGGTTGAAGAGGCCGACAAGGATAATTATGATGCTATTAGGGCAGCTTTGATAAAGAGATATCAGCTGTCAGAAGAAGGCTATCGTCTTTTGTTTAAAACAATGAGACCTGAGGTAGGTTTAGAATTCTCAGATTTCATTTCAAAAGCACGACTTACACTCTCACGATGGATTGAATTATCCAAAACAGAGAAAACATTTGATGGTCTTACGGATTTATTGCTAAGAGACAAGGTCATGTCTTCGGTAAATAAACCATTCCTAGAGTTTTTACATGAGCGTAAACCTAGTACATTAAAGCAAATAGAAGAATATTGTGACCAGTATGCCACGGCACACCCTGACATGATTCTTAGTAACACTAACATTAAAGAGGGTATGCCAGTTGCTTCAGCAACAGAATATAATCATAATTACTCACACAAATTCCAAGCAGCTCAAAATAAATTTGATAAAAAGGTTAATTGGAATAAGTATCAAAACCAAGGCAACCACTCAAATCAGGGTTCTTCTTCGAAGAACTGGAATCAGGCTGACAGTCCTCGATACGCGAGGGGTGCCCATACTTTTAGAAATTTCCGAAAAGGGAGTAACCATAGGAACTACCCAAGTTCTTCATGGAAACAACAAAACCAACATTACAGGGATACTCATTATAATGAGCATGATGATTATGATCATGAATATTGTGATTCAAACCCAAATAGGGGTTATAACAGAGGTAATAATAATTACAGAGGCAATTATAACCGAGGTAGATCACAACACAAAAGACAGGGTAAATCTCATTACCAGGCTAACTCTGCACAACAAGAGTTCCATGAGTCCGGTAGTCAGAATAATGATAAAAAAGACTATAATAATGTAGGATGTTCTGCTTTCGATTTTGACAGAGCATTTCAGTGTTCCCAATGCAAAACATTATTCGAGCCAACCACAGTTTCGACTTTAAGCTGTGGTCATCCTCTTCCTGCTCTTCCTGCGTCAGTCGCGCATGATGGAAGAGGTGCTCTTGTCTTGAATAGAGGTCTAGTAGAAAGTACTCCGGTCTCAATTCTTTTCGATTCCGGGTGCACAACCATTGGAGTGAGGCAGTCACTTATACATCCTTCTCGAGCCACTGGCAAAATAATCAAATGCATAACATTTGGTGGCACATTGGAGAAGTACTCCACTGCCATTATCAACATTTCTACTCCCTTCTTTACAGGAGATGTGCACGCATGTCTTCTGCCGAATTCGATCGCTGATCTTATCGTCGGTCGCATTCATGGTGCGAAAGAATGCACTCCGCAACAAATCGCCGAGTGGGAAAGTGATAATATGCATACTGCAAATACTGTAGTCACTAGAGCTCAAGCTCTAAACATGCAGCAATCTTCGCCTTCTGGAGATAATGATGACCAGAACCAAGGTGATCTCTTGGAGATTTCGCATGTTTCCTTTATAAAACAGCAGGAAAATGATCCTACTCTAAAGAAATTCTTTACTCTAGCAAAAGAAGGTGATCCGAATAAGGACACGAATCGTAAATCTTGGATTACGATGAGGAATGGCGTACTTGTACGTATGGTACAAGACTCCGCTAAATCCATTCATTCTCAAATTCTTGTGCCCAAAAATATGAGAGTTAAAATCTTACAGCACGCTCATGATTCTCAGTGTGCTGGACATATGGATTTTTCCTGTACTAAATCTAGAGTTCTTGCATCTTTCTTTTGGCCTGCTGTGAATAAGGACATACGAATCTATTGTCGATCTTGTAAAGTATGTCAAGAGGTTAAATCCAGAGGTCCATGCCATGCTGCACCTATTCAGGCTGCAGACATTCCCATTCGACCATTTCAAAAAATGGCGATAGACATTCTCTCTCTATAGTAGAGTATTTTCTTTTCTGCAGCGTTCAACTTGCGGCTGGCATAAGCAACAGGAAAAAGTTCCTCATTCTGGGTCTGAGATTTTTACAAAAGCGCTGCCCCAATTCCTAGATTGCTTGCATCAGTCCGTACTATAAACTCTTGCGTCATATCTGGCAACTTCAGAATAGGCATACTAGTGAGTTTATGCTTCAATTCTGAATATGCATGCTCACACTCTGCAGTCCACTTTATGGTGTCAGGTTTTCCTTTCTTTGTCAGGTCCGTCAAAGGTGCACATAAGGTGTTGAAGTCTTTGATGTATTTTTGATAGAATACATCTAATGATACAAACGACCTCTCATCTTTTTTTTTGTCTGTGGTCTAGGTGCATTCCTTAACTTTTCTATATTTTTGGGATCAGGAGACATGTTTCCCTGACAAATTGTATGTCCCAAAAATTCTAATTCCTGACATCCAATTACACACTTTGTTGGACGAGCAGTCAAACCTGCCTCTCTGAGTCTATCTAGTAACAGTGATAGAGAATGTAGATGATCCTCAAATGTTTCCGTGGCAATGAGAATGTCATCCATAAAGTTGGTGATGGTTGAGTTTTTCAAGGGCTCCAGCAATTTCCTCATCATCCTTGAAAATACGCTTGGTGTATTTTTCAACCCGAATGGTAGCACATTAAATTCGTAGTGGCCATCCGAAGTGCTAAAAGCCAGCATGTGTCGGATCTCGGGTTTTGACAGGAATCTGGTAATATCCCTTACTTAAATCGACCTTAGAGAAATATTTCGCCGTGCTTAGCGTCGAGAACAGCTGATTGGTTTCCGGTAATGGATCAGCTTGGGTTTCAGTGATCGCATTCAATTTCCGGTAATCGATACAGAGTCGGTGTTCTCCACTTGGTTTTCTCAACAGTACAACACTTGAACTGTAAGGTGATTCTGACTTGGAGATGATTTGTTCTTGCAACAAATAATCAATTTCCTCCTTCAATGCCTGTGCCTTGGCATATGGTATAGGGTAGGTTATCATGCAGATCGGTGTTGGATCGATGACCTTCATATCATATGTCAATAAGTTGGTGCATCCCGGTTTATCAGTTAGCACATCTGCAATGTGTTTTTAGAACCTCTTTAACTTGCTCCCTCTGTTCCTGAGTTAACTAATTTTGACTTGTTCATATGTCTCAGTCGGTCTCAACGGATACTCTATTGAGGTTAGTGGTTCATGCTTCATTTCGGTTGCGATGGCCAGCGTCATCATATGGGCTACCTCAGTTGATGTCCTGTCATAATATTTCTTTAACAGATTGACATGGTACACCTTTTCTTTGCCCTTCTTGTCAATTTTGTAATTAGTCCGAGATAATTTCTCTAGCACTCTATATGGACCCTGCCAACCAATCTGCAGTTTGTTGTTACTGCTGGGTAATAGAAGAAGCACTTTTTCTCCAACAGCAAGTTCCCTATCCTGGGCTTTCTTGTTATAGTATTCAGTATGCTTTTTTCTGGCTTTGCGAAGGTTGTCATTAGCCAGTTTCCAGCCCGCTTTCTCTGCCTTCTATCTGTCCAAGAGCAATGATAATGTCTGGCTTGAATTACAACAATCAATATCCTGAACACTTCCCGATATTGGGTTGTTTCAGCTTTTTCCATTGAACTGGGAACCATTGTCCGTCACTTGACCATATTTGATGGAGAGCAATGGGAAGCTTGAATTATATATCTAACACGGCTTTCCCTTGAACTGAGAACCATTGTCCGTGAATATTGATGTGGGAACAATGCCTCTGCCACATGCTTAGAATCTATAGATGCCATGGCTACGGCCTCTCCCCATATAGAGCATGTATCGACCAGAGTTAAGACTTAACTATTCCTTCTCTTAGTCTTAGTGAGGGGTCCAACAATATCCACTGCAACTCTCTCGCATGGAGTACCCATGATTGGCATTTCTCCTAGAGTTGCGGGTGCAGTCCTATGCTTGGAGGCTACACGTTGACACTCTGGACAAGATTTCCCATATCGTTTGATATCTTCCGTGATCCCTGGCCAGTAATAGTGACAAGCTATCCGTTGACTTGTGGCACCAATTCCCATGTGTCCACTAAATGGGATAGCATGTGCTAGCTCCATAACTTTCTCCCTGTATGATTTTGGCACTACCAGCTGTCCATGTCCTTGAGGTTCTGTACCAGCTTTCCTATACAGTAGTCCATTTTTCATATACAAGTCTCCTTTCTCTGGAGGGTTATGGGCCTTTGGCAATTTGCCAAAACAAGGCTTCAATGTGTCATCTTCTGTTTGAGCCTTTTTCATCTGCTCTGGCTGAGTATTGTTAGGATTTTCCTCCTCTTGTTTGGTGCTCGACCTGGTCTGGACTGCTGCCATGACAACAGGTTTTATGGGGTCACCTAAAAATACATACCTACACCCCAATATCAGCGGGTATATAGGGTCATCTAACACTGCGGCTGTTATCGCTCCTTCCACGTAGCGAGATTTCACATTGATCCTAGCTATGGGAAGTGTCATGGTTGCTGTTCCCTTAGAGTATCCTTGTATTTCCACGGTCTCTGTGGTAAGTTGATCAGGGTGCACTAGGGTTGAACTCACGACTGAGTCAAAATCCAGGCCGGTGTCATATAAGCACATGACTCGAGTACCGTTCACGGTTACGAGTTCACTCACAGGTGAATGACGGAGGCTATTCTGACTCCCTGTCACTTCCATCATATCTGTCCTATTCTCTGTTGCTATACATGCAGCATGATGAGGAGTTTTCCTTTTACAATCTACAGTGTTGTGGTTGCTCATCTTACAAATTTTGCACCACTTATCTCCCTGTTTGTAGGGTTTCTTTTCCTGAGTCTGAGAGTTCTTGTCCTTATTATCAAATCTTGGCTTATTTCTGTACAGTTGGTCCTTTTGGTCAAACTTGGTATTTTGTGGTGGTGGCTTACATCCTTCTACTTGCTTTCTTTTTGTTCCTACCAATTCAGCTTGAGCTGCTTGGTATCTCTCTGCACATTTCAAAGTGTCTTCCAGCCTCTCTGCTCCTTGTTCCATAAGGAATTTCCTCATTTCTTGAGGCATGGAATCTTTCACTTGCTCTAACATAACTATTTCTTTCAGATCCTCATAGGTTTTCTGATACTTACCTAAACTACTCCATTTCAACAAATACGTTTCTAGTCTAGCTGAAAACTGGTTATATGTTTCTCCCGGTAGAGGTTTAGAAGTTCTAAATTTCTTCCTATATGCCTCTGAGTTCTTTTCATAACGAATAAGTAAGGCTTGCTTTAGGATTTCATAATTCTCCTGATTTTCTTTGGGGAGTTTCAGGAACACATCATATGCAACACCTCTCAATCCCTGAGATAACTTTAAACTCCATTTTTCCTTTTCCAGTCCATATGTAGCAGCTAGCCTTTCATACCTATCCAGGTACGACTCAATTGTGTCTTCCTTGTCAATAAATGGATCTAGGTGGAAACTCATGGCTCCATTTGCCATGTTCTGAAACGAGCTATTCGAAGAATGGGGTGAGCTATTTCTATGGGTGCTAGTCCTGGCCTGAAGTTCAAGTTCAAGCTGTCTCATTTTTAGCTCATGGTCTCTCTCTGCTTGTAACCTCCTTTCTTCTCTCTCAGCCTCTAATTTCTTGGCTTCTCTCTCGGCTTCCAATTCTTTGGCTTTTGCTTCAATTTTCTTGGCTTCTCTTTCTGCTTCCAATTTCTTGGCTTCTCTCTCTGCTTCCAATTTCTTGGCTTCTCTCTCTGCTTCCAATTTCTTTTCTTCTCTGTCCATATACTTTTCACATTCCGTCGTGACATACAGGACCAGAGTATCACCACTCATGCCAAGCTCTTTTCCCACCTGCAGTGTGGCAGACCTAATTTTGACCAAGTCAGCCATGATGTATCTGTAGTCTAGTAGGGTAAGCTGTCTTATTCAAACTAAATTACTACAATATAATTAACTTAATTAAAATTAAAGTTAATTAATCTGACTTCACCATATATGACACAGCTTTCTTTATCTGTACTCAATGGTACTCCTAAAAAAAAAATTTTATTTCCTACTTTGTTAACTCTTTCAAAAATTTTTTTCAAAAAAAAAGTTTTCTACACAGCAGAAATAGAAAGTTGGCTTTGGAATATCAAAGATATCCAGCAGACGAGCCCCCACTGTAGCGGGAGGTTATTTAAAATTCTTTATTTATGTAAGTGTATGCCAGTAAAGAGTTCTGGTCTTACAAGTAATACCCCAGCCTTAGAAATAAGCACTGGTGTATTGTTATCATAGAAAAAGTCAGACTGTGAAAACCCTGGCCCAGTTGGTAAGAAGTAGTACCAGGATTTAAGGTGTCTCCTCCCTGTGACTATCTTATGATTACTTATTGTCTAGGGGATAATTAAAATGAACATTCACTATAACCACAAATGTAAGAAGTGAATAATTCCTCAGGTACAGTTAAAATATTTTAATATTTACACTAATATTCTATTTCTGCTAGTTGGAAAAGAGCTTTAAATTATATTTAAAAAGATATTCACACAGTTACTATTATTGTCTGTTTAGACTTCAAGATCTTGAATAATAAAGTTACTGAAAACTGCATTCATTTTAAATATATCACTGTTCTTAGTCTTCAGACTTTACACATAACTGTCATCAATTGACTATTAGCTGTTTTTCATTTATGGGTGGTCAGTGTCTTAAATGACACTTAGCTTTCAACTTGACAATGCTGACACTGAACTGCCCCTTATAGATATCAGACTTGGTAGACCCAGCTATAGGGATGCCAATGACCAGTTGAAGTTCACTCTTTGGGGTCTTACACTTTTGTGGGATTGCCTCTGATGAACAACACAGGCTTCTGATACTTGACAGTCTGGTTTGAGTTATTTCATGGAACCTGAAACATCATATCAGCCTTGGCTAGTATCTGGCTAGACTTGTAGCTGACTAGCACAGATGTCAGACCAGTCAGTCATCAGATGTCACCGTTATACAATCATAGTAAGTAAAGACATCATTTCAGTGATACAGAAGTATTAACATTTTGATTAATTGTAACTGACTAGCACATAAGTCAGACTAGTCAGTCATCAGATGTCAAAGTTATACAGTCATAGCAAGTAACATCATTTCAATGATACAGAATTAATATCAACATTATCAGTAATAACCATCATCTGGTTTATTCCTCTCCTGTACATCTTTTCATTTCCTATAACTTGCTCTTCCCAAATCACATCAGGTACAAATTCAAATACTGATGCCATTCTTAGCATCTACACCAAATTTAATACACAACCAGATAAAGTGAGTGACCAACTGACCAAGCTATCAAGTTGCTTTCTTCGGTAGTACAATTACATAGTTTTGGAATTGAAACCTGGCTGTGGAACACTCCAGTTTACTCCGTTGTGCGCTCGAACTAGGAAAGGAAAAGGCATCGAGAAAGGGAACTAGTCACCTAACCTCGTAAAAGCGGTATCTTCCATAATGACGCTTCTAACACTTCATTTGCCTATGACAATCTCTGCCATGGGACTGCCTTTCTCTTCACAAGAGATACAGCAATTAATATGATAGATTTTATCTACATTTGACTGTGGGGCTAGTTGTGATTAATTGGTGTACAAGCAACAATCATCCATAATGCACATGTTTAGATCATATTAAAAATAACATTACATTATATCAATGAATATTATACGTGCATATTTCGTGAAGTCTATACGAACCTGAAATAACAAAAAATATTATACATGATAGTTTCATAATTTCGCTTACCCTCAGACTTCAGACACTTGACTGATCCTTTCTGGCGATCCGCTCACAATTCAGGTGTTACAAGCGTAGTGGCGATTTCTGCTTCACTCTGTCTCAAACCTGCTTCAGTGTGTGTTTCCAATTTAACGAACCGCTTATTTATAAGAGTCTGGCGGACGTATCGGAGAGCACTGACGTCACAGCCTTCGACTCGGGTTAAAATCCTGTCACGAAACAGCGATTTCATCCGATCTGTGCGTTGACTGAAACTTTCCCTTTTTCATCCTCGGCTTATATATTATAATACTGTTCCATCTTATCTTGTTTTATACAGCCGATATATCTCTTTCTTTCTATCCATGTAATTTCACAATCTGTTTTTTGTTGATTTCAGTATTTAGAACAGAAGTGGGTTTACAGGCTTTCAGCGTAACTGTGGGCAGCCGAAATACGCGTTGATCTCCGTAAATGATAACTTCCTTCAGTTTACCTTTATATATAGTTATACACAATCCTCTCCTGGACTAAAAGGTGAAATCCTTTTCACAATAATTCCGTTTAGCTGTTATTTATCATTGTCGATTGCCGAGGTCTCCTCGACATTTTTGTTGCTGATACCCGCCATATTGTAAGCGGCCGGCCCCGTGATAATCGATCGATGAATGGTCTGTAAAACTATGCGAAGCTGCGTTTGCAATGATTTGAAAAAAATGTGTTGGAACGTGGATTTGCAATGTGTTGTAAACAATTTTTCGACACCCGCTAAGGGGAAAGCAAACAGTAGCCCAGTGGCAGAGGATCCTGCTAACTGGATAGGAAACAGTAGTTCAGATGTCGAAGATCATGCTAACTGGACAGCAAACAGTAGCCCGGAGGTGGAAGATCCTTCTAGCTGGACAGCAAACAGTAGACAAGAGGTCGAAGATCCTGTTAACTGGACAGCAAACAGCAGACCAAAGGTGGAAGATCCTGCTAACTGGACAGCAAACAGTAGCTAGAGATCTACGATCTTGTTAACTGGACAGCTTACAGTAGCATAGAGGTCGACGATCTTGTTTACTGGACAGCAAACATTGGCCCAGTTGTCGAAGATTCTGCTAACAGGACAGCATAGAATTGCCCAGATGTCGAAGATTCATCAAACTGGACAGCAAACAGTAGCCCAGGGGTGGAAGATCCTGCTAACTGGACAGCAAAAAAGTAACCCAGAGGTAAAAAATCCTGTTAACTGGACTGCAAACATAAGCCCGGAGATCTAAGATCCTGCATACTGGACAGCAAACATTAGCCCAGAGGTGGAAGATCCTGCTAACTGGACAGCACAGAGTAGCCCCGTGGTAGAAGATCCTGCTAACTGGCCAGCAAACAGTATCCCAGAGGTAGAAGATCCTGCTAACTGGACAGCAAACAGTAGACAAGAGGTCGAAGATCCTGCTAACTGGACAGCAAACAGTAGACCAATGGTGGAAGATCCTGCTAACTGGACAGAAAATAGTAGCCCAGAGATCGACGATCTTGTTAACTTTACTGCAAACAGTAGACCAGAAGTTGAAGATACTGTTAACTCGACAGAAAACAGTAGACCAGAGGTGGAAGATCCTGCAAAGTGAATAGCAAACAGTATCCCAGAGGTCAAAGATCCTGCTAAATTTACAGCAAACAGTAGTTCAAAGGTCGAAGATCCTGTATACTGGACAGCAAACAGTAGCCCACAGGTCGAAGATCCTGCTAACTGAACAACAAACAGTAGCCCAGAGGTCGAAGATCCTCTTTTCCGGACAGCAAGCTGTAGATCAGTGGTCGAAGCCCAGAAGTCGAAGATCCTGTTAACTGGACAGCAAACAGTAGAACAGAGGTCAAAGATCCTGCTAACTGGACAGCAAACAATAGCCCAGATTTCAAAGATCCTGCTAAGTGGTTAGCAAACAGCCCAGAGGTGGAAGATCGTGCTAACTGGACAGAAAACTGTAGACCAGAAGTGGATGATCCTGCTAACTGAACAGCAAACAGTGGCCCAGAGGTCGAAGATTCTGCTAACTGGACAGCAAACAGTAGCCCAGAGGTCAAAGATTCTTCTAACTGAACAGCAAACAGTCAATAGGTGGAAGATGATGCTAACTGGAAAGCAATCAGTAGCCCAGCGTTATAAGATCCTGCTAACTGGACAGCAAACAGCAGCCCAGAGGTCGAAGATCCTGCTAACTGGACAGCTAAAAGTAGCCCACAGGTGGAAGATCTTGCTAACTGGACAGCAAACAATAGCCCAGCGGTCGAAGTTACTGCTAACTGGATAGCAAACAGTAGCCCAGAAGTCGACTATCCTGCTAACTGGACAAATAACAGTAGCCCAGCGGTCGAAGATCCTGCTAACTGGACAGCAAACAGTAGCCCAGAGGTCGAAGATCCTGCTAACTGGACAGCTAAAAGTAGCCCAGAGGTCAAAGATCTTGCTAACTGGACAGCAAACAGCATCTCAGAGGTGGAAGATCCTGCTAACTGGAAAGCAAACAGTAGAGTGGAGGACCAAGATCCTGCAAACAACTGGCCAGTAAACAGTAGCTAAGAGGTCAAAGATCCTGCTAACTGGACTGCATACAATAGCCCAGAGGTCAAAGATCCTGTTAACTGGACAGCAAGCAGTAGCCCAGATATCGAATATTATGCTAATTGGAATGCAAACTGTAGACCAGAAGTGGAAGATCCTGCTAAGTGGATAGCAAACACCACAGAGGTGGAAGATCCTGCTAACTGGACAGTAAACAGTAGATCAGAGGTGGAAGATACTGCTAACTGTACAGCAAACAGTAGCTGAGCGCTCAAATGTGCTGCTAACTGGAGAGCAAACAGTAGCCTAGAGGGCGTAGATCCTGCTAACTGGACAGCTAACAGTAGCCCAGAGGTCGAAGATTCTGCTAACTGAACAGCAAACAGCACAGATGTGGATGATCCTGTTAACTGGACAGCAAACAGTAGATCAGAGGTGCAAGATCGTGCTAACTGGATAGCAAACAGTATTCCAGAGGTCGACGATCCTGCTAACTGGACAGCAAACAATAGCCCAGATTTAAAAGATCCTGCTAAGTGGACAGCAAATAGCTTAGAAGTGAAAGATCCTGCTAACTTTACAGCAAACAGTAGCCCAGAGGTCAAACGTTCTACTAACTGGACAGCAAGTAGTAGACCAGAGGTCGAAGATCCTGTTAACTGGAGAACAAACAATATATCTGAGGTCAAAGATAATGCTAGCGTGACAGCAAACTGTAGACCAGAAGTAGAAAATCCTGTTAACTGGACAGCAAACAGTTGACAAGAGGTCGAAGATCCAGTTAACTGGACAGCAAACAGTAGAACAGAGGTCGAAGATCCTGCAAACTGGACAGAAAACAATAGCCCAGATTTCAAAGATCCTGCTAACTGGACAGCAAAAAGCCCATATATGGAAGATCGTGCTAACTGGACAGCAAACAGTAGCCCAGAGGTCGAAGATCTTGCTAACTGGACAGCAAACAATAGCCAAGAGGTCAAAAATCCTGTTAACTGGACAGCAAACAGTAGCCCAGAGGAGGAAGATCCTGCTAATTGGACAGCAAACAGTAGAGTGGAGGACCAAGATTTTGCAAACAACTGGCCAGTAAACAGTAGCTCAGAAGTCGAAGATCCTGCTAAAAGGACAGCAAACAATAGCCCAGAGGTAAAAAATCCTGTTAACTGGACAGCAAACAGTAGCCCAGAGAAGGAAGGTCCTGCTAACTGGACAGCAAACAGCAGCCCAGAGGTCGAAGATCCTGCAAACTGGACAGCAAACAGTAGCCCAGAGGTCGAAGATCTTGCTAACTGGACAGCAAACAATAGCCCAGCGGTCGAAGTTACTGCTAACTGGACAGCAAACAGTAACCCAGAAGTCGAAGATCCTGATAACTGGACAAAAAACAGTAGCCGAGAGGTCGCAGGTCCTGCTAACTGTACAGCAAACAGTAGCCCAGAGGTAAATGATCTTGCTAACTGGACAGCAAACAGTAGCCCAGAGGTGGAAGATCCTGATAACGGGACAACAAACAGTAGCCTAGAGGTAGAAAATTATGCTAATTGGAATGCAAACTGTAGACCAGAAGTGGAAGGTCCTGCTAAGTGGACAGCAAACACCACAGAGGTGGAAGATCCTACTAAGTGGACAGTAAACAATAGATCAGAGATAGAAGATCCTGCTAACTGTACAGCAAACAGTAGCCGAGTGCTCAAAGGTGCTGCTAACTGGAGAGCACACAGTAGCCTAGAGGGCGTAGATCCTGCTAACTGAACAGCAAACAGCACAGATGTGGATGATCCTGCTAACTGGACAGCAAACAGTAGATCAGAGGTGCAAGATCCTGCTAACTGGACAGCAAACAGTAGCACAGAGGTCGACGATCCTGCTAACTGGACAGCAAACAATAGCCCAGATTTAAAAGATTCTGCTAACTGGACAGCAAAAAGCCCAGAGGTGAAAAATCGTGCTAACTGGACAGCAATCAGTAGCCCAGAAGTGAAAGATCTTGCTAACTGGACAGCAAACATTAGCCCAGAGGTCAAACGTCCTTCTAACTGGACGGCAAAGAGTAGACAAGAGGTCGAAGATCCTGTTAACTGGAGAACAAACAATATATCAGAGGTCAAAGATAATGCTAGCGTGACAGCAAACTGTAGACCAGAAGTGGAAGATTCTGTTAACTGGACAGCAAACAGTAGACAAGAGGTCGAAGATCCAGTTAACTGGACAGCAAACCGTAGAACAGAGGTCGAAGATCCTGCAAACTGGACAGCAAACAATAGCCCAGATTTCAAAGATCCTGCTAACTGGACAGCAAAAAGCCCAGATATGGAAGATCGTACTAACTGGACAGCAAACAGTAGCCCAGAGGTCGAAGATCTTGCTAACTGGACTGCAAACAATAGCCCAGAGGTCAAAAATCCTGTTAACTGGACAGCAAACAGTAGCCCAGAGGTGGAAGATCCTGCTAACTGGACAGCAAACAGTAGAGTGGAGGAAGAAGATTTGGCAAACAACTGGCCAGTAAACAGTAGCCCAGAAGTCGAAGATCCTGCTAAAAGGACAGCAAACAATAGCCCAGAGGTCACAAATCCTGTTAACTGGACAGCAAACAGCAGCCCAGAGGTCGAAGATCCTGCTAAGTGGACAGGAAATTGTAGCCCAGAGGTCGAAGATTTTGCTAACTGGACAGCAAACTATAGCCCAGCGGTGGACGTTACTGCTAACTGGACAGCAAACAGTAACCCAGAAGTCGAAGATCCTGATAACTGGACAAAAAACAGTAGCCGAGAGGTCGCAGATCCTGCTAACTGTACAGCAAACAGTATCCCAGAGGTGGAAGATCCTAATAACTGGACAGCAAACAGTAGAGTGGAGGACCAAGATCCTGCAAATAACTGGCCAGTAAACAGTAGCCCAGAGGTCGAAGATCGTGCTAACTGGACAGCAAACAATAGCCCAGAGGTCAAAAATTAGGTTAACTGGACAGCAAGCAGCACAGAGGGGGAAGATCCTGCTAACTGGACAGCAAATTGTGGACCAGAAGTGGAAGATCCTGCTAACTGTACAGCAAACAGTAGCCCAGAGGTCGAATATCCTGCTACCTGGACAGCAAACAGTAGCCTAGGGGTAGAAAATTATGCTAATTGGAATGCAAACTGTAGACCAGAAGTGGAAGATCCTGCTAAGTGGACAGCAAACACCACAGAGGTGGAAGATCATGCTAAGTGGACAGTAAACAGTAGATCAGAGATGGAAGATCCTGCTAACTGTACAGCAAACAGTAGCCGAGCACTCAGAGGTGCTGCTAACTGGAGAGCAAACATTAGCCTAGATTGCGTAGATCCTGCTAACTGGCCAGCAAACAGTAGCCCAGAGGTCGAAGATTCTGCTAACTAAACAGCAAAAAGCACAGATGTGTATGATCCTGCTAACTGGATAGAAAACAATAGATCAGAGGTGCAAGATCCTGCTAACTGGACAGCAAACAGTAGCCCAGAGGTCGACGATCCTGCTAACTGAACAACAAACAGTCGCCCAGAGGTCGAAGATCCTGTTTACTGGACAGCAAACAGTAGAACAGAGGTCGAAGATCCTGCTAACTGGACAGCAAACAATAGCCCAGATTTAAAAGATCCTGCTAAGTGGACAGCAAATAGCCCAGAGGTGGAAGATCGTGCTTACCGGACAGCAGACAGTAGCCCAGAAGTGAAAGATCCTGCTAACTGGTCAGCAAATTGCCCAGAGGCTGAAGATCCTGCTAATTGGAATGCAATCTTTCGATCAGAAGTGGAAGATCTTACTAACTAGAGAGCAAACAGTAGCCCAGAGGGCGTAGATCCTTCTAACTGGATAGCAAACAGTAGCCGAAAGGTCGAAGATTCTGCTAACTGAACAGCAAACAGCACAGAGGAAGACGATTCTACTAACTGGACAGCAAACAGTAGATCAGAGGTGGAAGATCCTGCTAACTGGACAGCAAACAGTAGCCCAGAGGCCGAAGATCCTGCTAACTGGACAGCAAACAGTAGCCCAGAGGTGAAAGATCCTGTTAACTGGACAGCAAACAGTAGAACAGAGGTCAAAGATCCTGCTAACTGGACAGCAAACAATAGCCCAGAATTGAAAGATCCTGCTAAGTGGACAGCAAACAGCACAGAGGTTGAAGATCGTGCTAACTGGACAGCAGACAGTAGCCGAGAAGTGAAAGATCCTACTAACTGGTCAGCAAATTGCCCAGAAGCTGAAGATCCTGCTAAATTGAATGCAAACGGTAGACCAGAAGTATAAGATTCTGCTAACTAGAGAGCTAGCAGTAGCCCAGTGGGAGTATCCTGCTAACTGGATGGCAAACAGTAAAAAGCACCGAGGTGGATGATCCTGCTAACTGGACAGAAAAAAGTAGATCAGAGGTAGAAGATCCTGCTAACTAGACAGCAAACAGTAGCCCAGAGGTCAAAGATCCATCTAACTGGACAGCAAACAGTAGCCAATATGTCGAAGATCCTGCTAAGTGGACAGCAAACCGCAGAACAGAGTTCGAAGATCTTGCTAACTGGACAGCAAACAATAGCCCAGATTTTAAAGATCCTGCTAAGAGGACAGCAAACAACCCAGAGGTGGAAGATAGTGCTAACTGGACAGCAAACTGTAGATCAGAAAAGGATGATCCTGCTAACTGAACAGCAAACAGTGGCCCAGACGTCGAAGATTCTGCTAACTGGACAGCAAACAGTAGCCCAGAGGTCAAAGATTCTGCTAACTGAACAGCAAACAGCCCAGAGGTGGAAGATCCTGCTAACTGGACAGCAAACAGTAGCCCAGAGGTGGAAGATCCTGCTAACTGGACAGCAGACAGTAGCCCAGCGGTCAAAGATCCTGCTAACTGAACAGCAAACAGTAGAGTGGAGGTCGAATATCCTGCACCCTGGAAAGCAAACCGCAGCTCAGAGGTAGAACATTCTGCTAATTGGAATGCAAACTGTAGACCAGAAGTGGAAGATCCTGCTAAGTTGACAGCAAACACCACAGAGGTGAAAGATCTTGCTAACTGGACAGTAAACAGTAGATCAGAGGTGGAAGATCCTGCTAACTGGACAGCAAACAATAGCCAGGATTAAAAAGATCCTGCTAAGTTGACAGCAATTAGCCTAGAGGTGGAAGATCGTGCTAACTGGACAGCAAACAGTAGCCCAGAAGTGAAAGATCCTGCTAATTGGACAGCAAATGGTAGCCCAGAGGTCAAACGTCCTACTAACCGGACAGCAAACAGTAGACCAGAGGTCGAAGATCTTGTTAACTGGAGAACAAACAATAGCCCAGAGGTCGAATATAATGCTAGCGTGACAGCAAACTGTCGACCAGAAGTGGAAGATCCTGTTAACTGAACAGCAAACAGTAGACAAGAGGTCGAAGATCCAGTTAACTCGACAGCAAACAGTAGAACAGAGGTCGAAGATCCTGCTAACTGGACAGCAAACAATAGCCCATATTTCAAAGATCCTGCTATCTGGACAGCAAAAAGCCCAGAGGTGGAAGATCGTGCTAACAGGACAGCAAACAGTAGCCAAGAAGTGAAAAATCCTGCTAACTGGACAGCAATCGGTAGCCCAGAGGTCAAACGTCCTACTAACTGGACAGCAAACAGTAGCCCAGAGGTCGAATATCCTGCTAACTGGACAGCAAACAGTAGCCCAGAGGTCGAAGATCTTGCTAAATGGACAGCAAGCAGTAGATCAGAGGTGGAAGATCCTGCTAACTGGACAGCAAACAATAGAGTGGAGGACCAAGATCCTGCAAACAACTGGCCAGTAAACAGTAGCCCTGAGGCTGAATATCCTGCTAACTGGACAGCAAACAATAGCCCAGAAGTGGAAGATCCTGCTAACTGGACTGCAAATTGTGGACCAGAAGTGGAAGATCCTGCTAACTGTACAGCAAACAGTAGCCCAGAGGTCGAATATCCTGCTACCTGGACAGCAAACAGTAGCCTAGAGGTAGAAAACTCTGCTAATTGGAATGCAAACTGTAGACCAGAAGTGAAAGATCCTGCTAAGTGGACAGCAAACACCACAGAGGTGGAAGATCCTGCTAACTGGACAGTAAACAGTAGATCAGAGGTGGAAGATTTTGCAAACCGTACAGCAAACAGTAGCCGAGCGCTCAAAGGTGCTGCTAATTGGAGAGCAAACAGTAGCGTAGAGGGCGTAGATCCTGCTAACTGGACAGCAAACAGTAGCCCAGAGGTCGAAGATTCTGCTAAATGAACAGGAAACAGCACAGATGTTGATGATCCTGCTAACTGGACAGCAAACAGTAGATCAGAGGTGCAAGATCGTGCTAACTGGATAGCAAACAGTATCCCAGAGGTCGACGATCCAGCTAACTGGACAGCAAACAATAGCCCAGATTTAAAAGATCCTGCTAAGTGGACAGCAAATAGCTTAGAAGTGAAAGATCCTGCTAACTTTACAGCAAAAGGTAGCCCAGAGGTCAAACGTCCTACTAACTGGACAGCAAATAGTAGACCAGAGGTCGAAGATCCTGTTAACTGGAGAACAAACAATATATCAGAGGTCAAAGATAATGCTAGCGTGACAGCAAACTGTAGACCAGAAGTAGAAAATCCTGTTAACTGGACAGCAAACAGTAGACAAGAGGTCGAAGATCCAGTTAACTGGACAGCAAACAGTAGAACAGAGGTCGAAGATCCTGCAAACTGGACAGAAAACAATAGCCCAGATTTCAAAGATCCTGCTAACTGGACAGCAAAAAGCCCATATATGGAAGATCGTGCTAACTGGACAGCAAACAGTAGCCCAGAGGTCGAAGATCTTGCTAACTGGACAGCAAACAATAGCCAAGAGGTCAAAAATCCTGTTAACTTTACAGCAAACAGTAGCCCAGAGGAGGAAGATCCTGCTAACTGGACAGCAAACAGTAGAATGGAGGACCAAGATTTTGCAAACAACTGGCCAGTAAACAGTAGCTCAGAAGTCGAAGATCCTGCTAAAAGGACAGCAAACAATAGCCCAGAGGTAAAAAATCCTGTTAACTGGACAGCAAACAGTAGCCCAGAGAAGGAAGGTCCTGCTAACTGGACAGCAAACAGCAGCCCAGAGGTCGAAGATCCTGCAAACTGGACAGCAAATAGTAGCCCAGAGGTCAAAGATCTTGCTAACTGGACAGCAAACAATAGCCCAGCGGTCGAAGTTACTGCTAACTGGACAGCAAACAGTAACCCAGAAGTCGAAGATCCCGATAACTGGACAAAAAACAGTAGCCGAGAGGTCGCAGGTCCTGCTAACTGTACAGCAAACAGTAGCCCAGAGGTAAATGATCTTGCTAACTGGACAGCAAACAGTAGCCCAGAGGTGGAAGATCCTGATAACTGGACAACAAACAGTAGCCTAGAGGTAGAAAATTATGCTAATTGGAGTGCAAACTGTAGACCAGAAGTGGAAGGTCCTGCTAAGTGGACAGCAAACACCACAGAGGTGGAAGATCCTACTAAGTGGACAGTAAACAATAGATCAGAGATAGAAGATCCTGCTAACTGTACAGCAAACAGTAGCCGAGCACTCAAAGGTGCTGCTAACTGGAGAGCAAACATTAGCCTAGATTGCGTAGATGCTGCTAACTGGACAGCAAACAGTAGATCAGAGGTGCAAGATCCTGCTAACTGGACAGCAAACAGTAGCCCAGAGGTCGACGATCCTGCTAACTGAACAACAAACTGTAGCCCAGAGTTCTAAGATCCTGTTTACTTGACAGCAAACAGTAGAACAGAGGTCGAAGATCCTGCTAACTGGACAGAAAACAATAGCCCAGATTTAAAAGTTCCTGCTAAGTGGACAGCAAATAGCCCAGAGGTGGAAGATCGTGCTTACTGGTCAGCAAACAGTAGCCCAGAAGTGAAAGATCCTGCTAACTGGTCAGCAAATTGCCCAGAGGCTGAAGATTCTGCTAAATTGAATGCAAACGGTAGACCAGAAGTGGAAGATCCTGCTAACTAGAGAGCTAGCAGTAGCCCAGAGGGAGTATCCTGCTAACTGGAATGCAAACAGTAGCCCAGAGCTCGAATTTCTGCTAACAGAACAGTAAAAAGCACAGAGGTGGACGATCCTGCTAACTGGACAGCAAACAGTAGATCAGAGGTGGAAGATCCTGCTAACTGGGCAGCAAACAGTAGCCCAGAGGTCGAAGATCCATCTAACTGGACAGCAAACAGTAGCCCATAGGTCGAAGATCCTGTTAACTGGGCAGCAAACCGTAGAACAGAAGTCGAAGATCTTGCTAACTGGACAGCAAACAATAGCCCATATTTTAAAGATCCTGCTAAGAGGACAGCAAACAACCCAGAGGTGGAAGATAGTGCTAACTGGACAGCAAACTGTAGATCAGAAGTGGATGATCCTGCTAACTGAACAGCAAACAGTGGCCCAGAGGTCGAAGATTCTGCTAACTGGACAGTAAACAGTAGCCCAGAGGTCAAAGATTCTGCTAACTGAACAGCAAGAAGTAGCCCAGAGGTGGAAGATCTTGCTAACTGGACAGCAAGCAATAGAGTGGAGGACCAAGATCCTGCAAACAACTGGACAGCAAACAGTAGCCCAGAGGTCGAAGATCTTGCTAAATGAACAGCAAGCAGTAGCCCAGAGGTGGAAGATCCTGCTAACTGGACAGCAAATTGTGGACCAGAAGTGGAAGATCCTGCTAACTGGACAGCAAACAGTATCCCAGAGGTCGAATATCCTGCTATCTGGACAGCAAACGGTAGCCCAGAGGTAGAAAATTCTGCTAATTGGAATGCAAACTGTAGACCAGAAGTGGAAGATCCTGCTAAGTGGACAGCAAACACCACAGAGATGGAAGATCCTGCTAACTGCACAGTAAACAGTAGATCAGAGGTGGAAGATTTTGCTAACTGTACAGCAAACAGTAGCCGAGATCTCAAAGGTGCTGCTAATTGGAGAGCAAACAGCAGCGTAGAGGGCGTAGATCCTGCTAACCGGACTGCAAACAGTAGCCCAGAGGTCGAAGATTCTGCTAACTGAACAGGAAACAGCACAGATGTTGATGATCCTGCTAAACTGGACAGCAAACAGTAGATCAGAGGTGCAAGATCCTGCTAACTGGATAGCAAACAGTATCCCAGAGGTCGACGATCCTGCTAACTGGACAGCAAACAATAGCCCAGATTTAAAAGATCCTGCTAAGTGGACAGCAAATAGCTTAGAGGTGGAAAATCATGCTAACTGGACAGCAAACAGTAGCCCAGAAGTGAAAGATCCTGCTAACTTTACAGCAAACGGTAGCCCAGAGGTCAAACGTCCTACTAACTGGACAGCAAATAGTAGACCAGAGGTCGAAGATCCTGTTAACTGGAGAACAAACAATATATCAGAGGTCAAAGATAATGCTAGCGTGACAGCAAACTGTAGACCAGAAGTGGAAGATCCTGTTAACTGGACAGCAAACAGTAGACAAGAGTGTGGTAAAGTGGGATGTTATAAATATTTATAGGGGACTTAGTGTACTGACTGAAATCAGCTGTGAAGGTATCTGTATCTAATAAGTGTGGTGTATTACAGACAACCTTACTTGCTACCACATTTATACCTCAGTCAGGCTTATTCTGGAATATTGTGATGACTACGTTGAATGTCTAGGGTTATGATAATGCTGAAGTGTATGTTCACAACAACCAACAGACAGATAAACAATTTAATTTAATCCACAACACTTTACAACACTGTGACACTCACATACATATAACACTCTATAAGACTATCTTAATAAGTCAAGGGTAACTTTTAAAAATATGTATTAATTCCTGTCAATAATAGATATTCTGATTCAACTACAAATGAACCAGGAATCACAATCAAATGTAATCACAAGTTGTATGTACACAATTTATAGATAGGATCTTTGTGTTGACATATATTATTATTGCAATATGTGTGTAAGTTGTGATGTAGGACTATGAGGTAATACTGGCTGTTCAAGCTAAGTTGTTGTTTGTCATCATGACTTCAAGTGTTTGTTTCTGGTGGAACTAATATTGGAAAGGTTCACAGTTTCTTTTTATTTGAAACAAATTAATGTCCCTCTTGATTAAAGGTAAAGTCACTTTTAAAGGAAGGTATACACAAGATTGAGATGCTCTGGCCACGAACTCTTAACTTCTGTGTGGGCGGCAGGAAACAGTCTCCACTGCTCGCTTGCTTCACCGTGTTCTTGAGAAACAACACTGGTCGCTATCTTGACAAAGGAATATGCTACCAGCCTCTGGATTCAGCAAAACTCCGACCAAGGCTGCTTTAATAAGTTAGTACCACGGTCCCTGAAACAAGAAGGTTGTACCTCCTACTTCAGAACTAATTTATAATCTATTTCCACACTGAAGCACAATACATAACAAACACTGAGTTCAGCGCTGTAGGCCAACTGTTAGCTTCTCATGTAACAACATTCACAAGTATTCCTCTCCCTAATGGTTACAACGCCTCTGCAATTTCAGCTGTAATTCCTTCTATACAATAAGATAGGTGTCATAGTACTATTTGGCAATCCCATATATGCCTATGCAGTTATACTCCTCTCCGACAAGTTTTGTTCCTGGTGGAGCAATATCTAGGCTTTTCCTCATGTTTGCTACTGAACCACACACAATACATACATAAATTATCAATTCACATTCAATTTTCATCTAAAAGATATCAAATATGTCAAGGTTACCACAATTCATGGAAATATTAAACAAATTTTTTTTTTTTTTTTTTTTTTTTTTTTCTTAACCAGCGGCACTTGGGCTTTCAGCCCTTCGGCCCAATGACATGTCATTGCGAGGCTGGGGAACCTGAGGACTTTCCTTCCAACCCGGTCAGGAGCTTCGCTCCTTCCCATCCACAGAGGGTTTATCACAGGAGCCGTTCAGGCTATTCAGTCAAATTTCCGGCCGTAAACATTCCTTCAAACGCCGACGCCCGGGTTTTGAACCATGAACACCTGGTCGCCAGTACAACGCCGAAGCCATTACACCAGCGCGGCTCCCATTATATTAAACAAATACGTTGACTGGCGATGAGTTATGGCACAATTCCGATCTGCCTCTGTCCCAGGCTTTCATTAGAAAAATATGAACTGTTTCTCAACGCACTTGCTTCTACACAGTTTAATTTCAATAAGTGGCACTGAACCGACGCTCCTAATTGATTATATTAAATGGTCTAGCCAATAAGACCATGTTTACCAAAGCATTTGAAAAAAGTACCCTTCCTACCGTTTCCCTTAACAACCAAAAATAGTATTTGCAGTCGGCTAATCATGCTTCGCCTTACATATAATTCCAGCCAATCAAATCGGATTTAACGTGGTGGCCTCATTTCCCGAAAGCAGTATCCAAACATGAGCAAACCTGATTTGGTGCTGTCAGACAACACCCCTATAATATTTTGGCTATAATTTGTTAATTATTAGACTATTTGCTTAACACCTAACATATTCTTTGTCAGCAAGTCCTAAGGTACACGAATATGTAAATTTAATGAGGCTAAGTGGCTCCGTTCAAAATATGTTTTTTTCTTCTACCACCCGTTCACTTCGACACGATGGAGTGTCTTCTGTACTGTCAGGATTTCAGACGTAAAACAGTAGAATGTCATGTTTCCTAATAAGCATTAAACATGTTTTTTAAAACCTAACCGTGTATTGGTAGTGTTTTTTTTTCTCCACTGTTTATTTGAAAAAAAGTTAGTGCTTCATGCCTTACGCGTGGGATTGGCGTTACTATTAATCGCGAGACTGTGGTAGTATTGCATGCGTTCCTCCGTACAGCTCTCTCTCTCTCTAAGGCCGTCTGTCTTTTAGTTACGCAGTGTATAAAATGAAATTAATGGAATATTAATCTAGGTCATTACGCAGTGTGTCTATCTCAAGGTTTTCTAAGAAATACAGTACACGTTTTATTGTTTTTTTTTGAAACGCGTGTAGTTGATGCAGTAGGCTTTACTAGTAAACGTGAAAGCGTTACAATTTGCAGACGGAGCATAAAAAGGGGGATCTCGAGTACAGTCATTGTGACAGCACTGGTCTTTTACCATTCTTCTTTCCTTTTATTGAATTACTTCGTTAGGCTTTACATTTACTTTTTAATTTATATATGTGGATTTAGAATGTTTCACGACAAAGAGGTCGAAGATCCAGTTAACTGGACAGCAAAAAGTAGAACAGAGGTCAAAGATCCTGCAAACTGGACAGCAAACAATAGCCCAGATTTCAAAGATCCTGCTAACTGGACAGCAAAAAGCCCAGATATGGAAGATCGTGCTAACTGGACAGCAAACAGTAGCCCAGAGGTCGAAGATCTTGCTAACTGGACAGCAAACAATAGCCCAGAGGTCAAAAATCTTGTTAACTGGATAGCAAAATGTAGCCCAGAGGAGGAAGATCCTGTAACTGGACAGCAAACAGTAGAGTGGAGGACCAAGATTTTGCAAACAACTGGCCAGTAAACAGTAGCCCAGAAGTCGAAGATCCTGTAACTGGACAGCAAACAGTAGAACAGAGGTCAAAGATCCTGCTAACTGGACAGCAAACAATAGCCCAGATTTCAAAGATCCTGCTAACTGGACAGCAAAAAGCCCAGAGGTGGAAGATCGTGCTAACTGGACAGCAAATTGTGGACCAGAAGTGGAAGATCTTGCTAACTGGACAGCAAACAATAGCGCAGCGGTCGAGGTTACTGCTAACTGGACAGCAAACAATAGCCCGGATGTCAAAGATCCTGATAACTGGACAAAAAACAGTAGCCCAGAGGTCGAAGATCCTGCTAACTGTACAGCAAACAGTAGCCCAGAGGTCGAAGATCTTGCTAACTGGACAGCGAACTGTACCCCAGAGGTAGAAGATCCTGCTAACTGGACAGCAAACAGTAGAGTGGAGGACCAAGATCCTGCAAACAACTGGCCAGTAAACAGTAGCCCAGAGGTCGAAGATCCTGCTAACTGGACAGCAAACAATAGCCCAGAGGTCAAAGATCCTGTTACCTGGACAGCAAGCAGCACAGAGGTGGAAGATCCTGCTAACTGGACAGCAAATTGTGGACCAGAAGTGGAAGATTCTGCTAACTGGACAGCAAACAGTAGCCCAGAGGTCGAATATCCTGCTACCTGGACAGCAAACAGCAGCCCAGAGGTAGAAAATTATGCTAATTGGAATGCAAACTGTAGACCAGAAGTGGGAAACAGTAGCCCAGAGGTCGAAGATTCATCTAACTGGACAGCAAACAGTAGCCCATAGGTCGAAGATCCTGTTAACTGGACAGCAAACCGTAGCACAGAGGTCGAAGATCCTGCTAACTGGACAGCAAACAATATTCCAGATTTTAAAGATCCTGCTAAGAGGACAGCAAACAGCCCAGAGGTGGAAGATCGTGCTAACTGGACAGCAAACTGTAGATCATAAGTGGATGATCCTGCTAACTGAACAGCAAACAGTGGCCCAGACGTCGAAGATTCTGCTAACTGGACAGCAAACAGTAGCCCAGAGGTCAAAGATTCTGCTAACTGAACAGCAAACAGCCCAGAGGTGGAAGATCCTGCTAACTGGAAAGCAAACAGTAGCCCAGAGGGGGAAGATCCTGCTAACTGGACAGCAAACAGTAGCCCAGCGGTCAAAGATCCTGCTAACTGAACAACAAACAGCAGCCCAGAGGTCAAAGATCCTGCTAACTGGGCAGCAAAATGTAGCACAGAGGTAGAAGATCCTGCTAACTGGACAGCAAACAATAGCCCAGCGGTCGAAGATACTGCTAACTGGAAAGCAAACCGTAACCCAGAAGTCGACGATCCTGCTAACTGGACAGATAACAGTAGCCCAGAGGTCGAAGATCCTGCTAACTGGACAGCAAACAGTAGCCAAGAGGTCGAAGATCTTGCTAACTGGGCAGCAAGCAGTAGCCCAGAGGTGGAAAATCCTGCTAACTGGACAGCAAACAGTAGAGTGGAGGACCAAGATCCTGCAAACAACTGGCCAGTAAACAGTAGCCCAGAGGTCGAAGATCCTGCTAACTGGACAGCAAACAATAGCCCAGAGGTAGAAGATCCTGCTAACTGGACAGCAAATTGTGGACCAGAAGTGGAAGATCCTGCTAACTGTACAGCAAACAGTAGCCCAGAGGTTGAATATCCTGCACCCTGGACAGCAAACAGCAGCCCAGAGGTAGAAAATTCTGCTAATTGGAATGCAAACTGTACACCAGAAGTGGAAGATCCTGCTAAGTTGACAGCAAACACCACAGAGGTGGAAGATCCTGCTAACTGGACAGCAAACAGTAGCCCAGAGGTCGAAGATCCTGCTAACTGGACAGCAAACAGTAGCCCAGAATTCGAAGATCCTGCTAATTGGACAGCAAACCGCTCAGAGGTCGAAGATCCTGCTAACTGGATAATAAACAGTAGCCCAGAGGAAGAAGATCCTACTAACTGGACAGCAAACAGTAGAGTGGAAGACCAAGATCTTGCAAAAAACTGGCCAGTAAACAGTAGCCCAGAGGTCGAAGATTCTGCTAACTGGACAGCAAACAATAGCCTAGAGGTCAAAGATCCAGTTAACTGGAAAGCAAACAGCCCAGAGATGGAAGATCCTGCTAACTAGACAGCAAACTCTAGACCAGAAGTGGAAGAACCTGCTACCTGGACAGCAAACAGTAGCCCAGAGGTCGAATATCCTGCTATCTGGACAGCAAACTGTAGACCAGAGGTAGAAAATTCTGCTAACTGGACAGCAAACAGTAGAGAGTGGTCGAAGATCCTGTTTACTGGACAGCAAACAGTAGACCAGAGGTCGAAGATCCTGTTAAATGGACAGCAAACAGTAGACCAGAGGTAGAAGATCCTGCTAACTGGACAGCAAACAGTAGCCCAGAGGTCAAAAGTCCTTCTAACTGGACAGCAAACAGTAGCCCAGAAGTGAAAGAGACTGCTAATTGGACAGCAAACAGTAGCCCGGAGGTCAAAGGTCCTGCTAACTGGACAGCAAACAGTAGACCAGAGGTCGAAGATCCTGTTAACTGGAGAACAAACAATAGCCCAGAGGTCGAAGATCTTGCTAACGTGACAGCAAACTGTAGACCAGAAGTGGAAGATCCAGTTAACTGGACAGCGAACAGTAAAACAGAGGTCGAAGATCCTGCTAACTGGACAGCAAACAATAGCCCAGATTTCAAAGATCCTGATAACTGGAGAGCAAAAAGCCCAGAGGTGGAAGATCGTGCTAACTGGACAGCAAACAGTAGCCCAGAAGTGAAAGATCTTGCTAACTGGACAGCAAACGCTAGCCGAGAGGTCAAACGTCCTACTAACTGGACGGCAAACCGTAGACCAGAGGTCGAAGATCCTGTTAACTGGAGAACAAACAATAGCCCAGAGGTCGAAGATAATGCTAGCGTGACAGAAAACAGTAGACCAGAAGTGGAAGATCCTGTTAACTGGACAGCAAACAGTAGACAAGAGGTCGAAGATCCAGTTAACTTGAACCAGAGGTCGAAGATCATGCTAACTGGACAGCAAACAATAGCCCAGTGGTCAAAGATCCTGCTAACTGGACAGCAAACAGTAGCCCAGAGGTCGAAGATCCTGCTAACTGGACAGCAAACAGTAGCCCAGAGGTCGAAGATCCTGTTAACTGGACAGCAAACAGTAGAGAAGTGGTCGAAGATCCTGTTAACTGGACAGCAAACAGTAGACAAGAGGTCGAAGATTCTGCTAACTGAACAGCAAACAGACCAGAGGTTGAAAATCCTACTAACTGGACAGCAAACTGTAGCCCAGTGGTGGAAGATCCTGATAACTGGACAGCAAATAGTAATCCAGAGGTCGAAGATCCTGTCAACTGGACAACAAACAATAGCCCAGATTTCAAAGATCCTGCTAACTGGACAGCAAACAGTAGACCAGAGGTCGAAGATTCTGCTAACTGGACAGCAAACAGTAGCCCAGAGGTCAAAGATCCTGCTAACTGGACAGCAAACAGTAGCCCAGAAGTGGAAGATCCTGCTAACTGGACAGCAAACAGTAGTCCACAGGTGGAAGATCCTGCTAACTGGACAGCAAACAGTAGACCCGAGGTTGAAGATACTGCTAACTGGAAACAAACTGTAGGCCAGAGGTCGAAGATCCTGCTAACTGGACAGCAAACAGTAGACCAGAAGTCGAAGATCCTGCTAACTGGACAGCAAACAGTAGCCCAGAGGTCGAAGATCCTGCTAACTGGACAGCAAACAGTAGCCCAGAGGTCAAAGGTCCTGCTAACTGGACAGCAAACAGTAGCCCAGAGGTCAAAGGTCCTGCTAACTGGACAGCAAACAGTTGCCTAGCAGTCAAAGATCCTGCTAACTGGACAGCAAACAGTAGCCCAGAGGTAAAAGATCCTGTTAACTGGACAGCAAACAGTAGACCAGAGGTCGAAGATCCTGTTAACTTGACAGCAAACAGTAGCCCAGAGGTCGAAGATCCTGCTAACTGGACAGCAAACAGTAGCCCAGAGGTGGAAGATCCTGCTAACTGGACAGCAAACAGTATCCCAGAGGTCGAAGATCCTGCTAACTGGACAGCAAACAGTAGAACAGAGGTCGAAGATCCTGCTAACTGGACAGCAAACAGTAGCCCAGAGGTCAAAAATCCTGCTAACTGGACAGCAAACATAAACCCGGAGATCTAAGATCCTGCAAACGGGACAGCAAACAGTAGCCCAGAGGTCAAAGATCCTGCTAACTGGACAGCAAACAGTAGCCCAGCGGTCTAAGATCCTGCTAACTGGACAGCAAACAGTAGCCCAGAGGTCGAAGATCCTGCTAACTGGACAGCAAACAGTAGCCCAGCGGTCTAAGATCCTGCTAACTGGACAGCAAACAGCAGCCCAGAGGTCGACTATCCTGCTAACTGAACAGCAAACAGTAGCCAAGAGAGGTGAAGATCCTGCTAACTGGACAGCAAACAGTTGCCCAGAGGTGAAGATCCTGCTAATTTGACAGTAAACAGCCCAGAGGTGTAAGATCCTGCTAACTGGACAGCACAAACAATAGTACAGAGGTCAAAGATCCTGCTAACTGGACAGCAAACAGCCCAGAGGTGGAAGATCCTGCTAACTGGACAGCAAACTGTAGACCAGAGATCCTGGCAAACAGTAGCCCAGAAGTGAAAGAACCTGCTAAATAGACAGAAAACAGTAGCTCAGAAGTGGAAGATCCTGCTAACTGGACAGAAAAAAATAGTCCAGAGGTCGAAGATCCTGCTAACTGGACAGCAACCAAAAGCCTAGAGGTGGAAGATCCTGCTAACTGGACAGCAAACAGTAGACCAGAGGTCAAAGGTCCTGGTAACTGGACAGTGAACAGTAGACCAGAGGTCGAAGATCCTCTTAACTGGACAGCAAACAGTAGACCAGAGATCGAAGATCCTGCTAACTGGACAGCAAACAGTGGCCCAGAGGTCAAAGATCCTGCTAACTGGACAGCAAACAGTAGACCAGAGGTCGAAGATCCTGTTAACTGGACAGCAAACAGTAGTCCAGAGGTTAAAGATCCTGCTAACTGGACAGCAAACAGTAGCCCAGAGGTGGAAGATCCTGCTAACTGGACAGCAAACAGTAGCCCAGAGGTCAAAGATCCTGCTAACTGGACAGCAAACAGTAGCCCAGAGGTGGAAGATCCTGCTAACTGGACAGCAAACAGTAGACCAGAGGGCGAAGATCCTGCTAACTGGACAGCAAACAGTAGCCCAGAAGTGGAAGATCCTGCTAACTGGACAGCAAACACTAGCCCAGAGGTCATAGGTCCTGCTAACTGGACAGCAAACAGTAGACCAGAGGTCGAAGATCCTGTTAAGTTGACAGCAAACTGTAGACCGGAAGTGGAAGATCCTGCTAACTGGACAGCAAACAGTAGACCAGAGGTCGAAGCTCCTGCTAACTGGACAGCAAACAGTAGCCCAGCGGTCGAAGATCCTGCTAACTGGACAGAAAAATGTAGCCCAGAAGTGGAAGATCCTGCTAACTGGACAGCAAACAGTAGCCCAGAGGTCGAAGATCCTGCTAACTGGACAGCAAACAGTTGCCTAGCAGTCGAAGATCCTGCTAACTGGACAGCAAACAGTAGCCCAGCGGTCGAAGATCCTGCTAACTGAACAGCAAACAGTAGCCCAGAGGTCGAAGATCCTGCTAACTGGACAGAACACAGTAGAGAAATGGTCGAAGATCCTCTTAACTGGACAGCAAACAGCAGACCAGAGGTCGAAGATCCTGTTAACTGGACAGCAAACAGTAGACCAGAGGTCGAAGATCCTGCTAACTGGACAGCAAACAGTAGCCCAGAGGTCAAAGATCCTGCTAACTGGACAGCAACCAAAAGCCCAGATGTGGAAGATCCTGCTAACTGGACAGCAAATAGTAGCCCAGCTGTGGATTATCCTGCTAACTAGACAGCAAACATTAGCCCAGCAGTCATAGATCCTGCTAACTGGACAGCAAACAGCAGCTCAGAGGTCGAAGATCCTGCTAACTGGACAGCAAACAGTAGCCCAGAGGTCGAAGATCCTGCTAACTGGACAGCAAACAGTAGCCCAGAGGTTGAAGATCCTGCTAACTGGACAGCAAACAGTAGCCCAGAGGTCGAAGATCATGCTAACTGGACAGCAAACAGTAGCCCAGAGGTCGAAAATCCTGCTAACTGGACAGCACACAGTAGGAAAGTGGTCGAAGATCCTGTTAACTGGAAAACTAACAGTATAACAGAGGTCGAAGATCCTGTTAACTGGACAGCAAACAGTAGCCCAGAAGTCAAAAGTCCTGTTAACTGAACAGCAAACAGTAGTCCAGAGGTCGAAGATCTTGATAACTGGACAGCAAACAGTAGACCAGAGGTCGAAGAACTTGATAACTGGACAGCAAACCGTAGCCCAGAAATGGAAGATCCTGCTAACTGGACAGCAACCATAAGACCAGAGGTCGAAGTTCCTTCTAACTGGATAGAAAACAGTAGCCCAGAGGTCAAAGGTCCTGCTAACTGGACAGCAAACAGTAGATCAAAAGTCGAAGATCCTGTTAACTGGACAGCAAACAGTAGCCCAGAGGTCGAAGATCCTGCTAACTGGACAGCAAATAGTAGCCCAGAGGTAAAAGGTCCTGCTAACTGGACAGCAAACAGTTGCCTAGCAGTCGAAGATCATGCTAACTGAACAGCAAACAGTAGCCCAGAGGTCGAAGATCCTGCTAAAAGGAAACAGCAATACAAATAGCCCAGAAACATGGTCAAAAATCCTGGTTAACTGGACAGCAAAACAGTAGCCCAGAGAAGGAAAGATCCTGGTAACTGGACAGCAAACAGCAGCGCAGCGGTCGAAGATCCTGCAAACTG
>JAMPIV010005164.1:0-56476 GCA_024509875.1 Oreohelix idahoensis | reverse complement strand
GGAAATGTTGGGCTTTGGGTATATCCAACACACAGAACTAAATGAGTTTAGGTGATTTTATTCACTTTAAACATCAATCACTAAAAATATCAGATATTACATAAATTATCATAAGTACACAAATGCAAATAACAAGTTTGGAAGGGGTGAAGAAGATTGGTATCGACTAAGCCCTTCCCGCTTATTAGACAAAGATAAACCCAGTCCAAAGATAGAAAATATCAGGAACACGGGTACGTTAACCTAACAGTAAAGTTAATTACTCTGAAAGAGGTGTTACCAAGTTAGGTATAAGTGATAGAAAAAAAAACCTGTTCTCCCCAGCTGTTCTTCCCTTTACTAAGCAAATGGAAAGGAGGTGGTTTTAAACAGAGTTAACAAATTATCAACTATCCCACTTAAAGGAACAATGTAGGGTATACAGAAAAGATATATGTTACCAGGTAAGCAAGTTAACAAAATGGTCACACAAAAGAATTAATTTCCTGTCATTCATACACGCGCTAGCAAAGGCCTTCACTCATCTTGCTCTCACTTACCGATTGTGAAAAAATCTTGCACTCCATAGAATAACACAACAGCAGTTACACCTCAACTAAATGTATGAGTGTTTGTTCAAGTTCTAGCCCCAGATTATCGGGTAGGCGGTCAGCACATAAAAGGATCCCGTAATCGCTGGAAAATGAATCTGTAGTTGTGTCTCTTTTCTTAATAACAGTTTCTATGGGAGGGCACGGTCTCTGATACCGGGGTGAGGATGGTGTGGTCTATTTGGCTATGCCGCTGATAATAAAATTCTTACGCGTGCTGGTACACTTTATCCGTGAGGTATGGTTTAAGTCCAGTGAGAAAACTAGTCACATCACTGTTCAGGAAATTATGAATTATCTCTCTGTGTCAGTAAACTAACAAAGCTCGGGCCAGTGTTCTTCTTCCCGTTACGACTTAAGTTGTTTGATGGTGCGTTAAATTTGTCTTTGGGTGTGCTTTCTTTGCTATACGTTAGATAGCGGAATTCCAAACATAGAATCGCCTCAAAGATTAAAAATTTACACAGTCTCAACAAGTTCTGCGTCAGGGGAACTCTACACACTGTTTATGCTTTGCTTTGCTTAGATTGATTTCTTTATTGCTTTCTTAATGCTGGGATCGCACAGGTTACGATCACTCTGTATGAAAGAAAAAAAAAAGACATGTAATATACCGAAAACAAATAACCTTCTAAAGCGCGATGAATTTCCCGTTAAGCCTATAATACACTCGAGTATTTAATTATGTATTTAATAAACACTGCGCGAATTCTAGTGGTTAAAAACCCACATCTATAAAACTAGGACTTAACTGAATTTATAAATTATAAATTCCTTCGCGACTTTAAAAGTTAATTTAAGCATCTATTATCTTTTGAAATAATATAATAGATAGATCATTATATTTAAAACTGGAACTCTTGAGATGGTTTAATTAAATAGATTTAAATTAACACAAATCCCTTGAAATAGAATGACTAGACCACTGATCACTTTACACAATATATATTTTACCGCTTTGCACAGAATTAGAAATCACTGCAAATATATATAAAATCCAGGGGAAAATCTATAACAAGATTTCAATAAAGCTAGTGCTTCTGTAAAGGTCTGGCCAGCGAGTGATAACGTGTCTAGTTCTACATGGTCTATTTAGCTAAAATGAAATGTAAGTTGAGTGGGACATGATAAACTTGACAACTTATTTGATCTCACGAACTTTTGGGGATCTGACCGCCAAATCAAGAGAAAAAGCCGCCCCCTGGTCTTCGTATCCGCTCGCTGCTGCCCGTTTCGCTTTCCCCCGTTCGCTCGGTTCCTCGATTGACACCGAGACGCGAAATTAGCGGCAAGCAACTGCGTCTCGTATCAGGAAAAACTACTGTCTTTGATAGCGCCGATAGTCTCCCTTAAGATCCCTCGGTCTGTCTCTTTGATCTCGTCGCTGTATCCTACATGAGTCCCGGTGGAATGCGTTCTGGCAAACGAAAAGTTACAACAAATGTTCAGGGGTTCTAATGTTATGAAAAGCTAAAGGTCCCTTTAAATCATCCATCATATCAGGGAAAATTCACTAGTCAAACTAGACGTACGTCACAATCGTCCCCACTTTTAGACATGAAACCATTTTTCATGTTTTCATTTTTGACAATGGAGGTGACCTGATTGGTGATTTTAGGATGAGTGGTATCTTCAGTTTGCTCTTCTTCCTCTGTAGACCAGTTTCTACTCAGAAAATCAGCCCCGACATTCTGTCTTCCCGGAATATATTCCACTTTGAAAGAATAGACGCTTAGAAGGAGGGCCCAACGCATGATCCTAGCGTTAAATTCTTTATTGGCACCAAGAAATGCTAACGGAGCGTGGTCTGTTTGCACCGTGAAAGATGTACCATAAAGAAACTCATGATGGCGTCTGATACCGTCAATCAGAGCAAGACATTCCCTTTCAACTACGCTGTAGTTCCGTTCCGCTTTATTTAATTTCCGACTGCCATAGGCAACTGGAAATAGCATGTTCAGGTCACTGTCATCGGCTTGAAGCAGTGTTGACCCGATGCCCTGACCTGACGCGTCGACTCTCAGTACAAAAGGTTTCTTGAGGTCAGGCAACCTCAAAATGGGGTATGCAGACAACTGTCCTTTCAAAGTGCTATACGCGTGTTCGCACTTTTGATCCCATATGACCTTATCAGGACAACCTTTCTTTGTGAGGTCAGTCAGAGGTGCCGTCAGTCCGTTGAAGTTCTGGATGTACTTCTGATAGTATGCACATAGCGATTTGAAGGAACGTACGTCTTTCTTCGTTCGGGGTCTTTTTGCTGCCACTATTTTCTCCACGTTCTTCTTAATAGGCCAACTGCATCCGTGAGAAATAGTGTGCCCCAGGAAGTCTAACTGTTCAAACCCGATGAGACATTTGCTAGGTCTGGCTGTGAGACCCGTTTCCTGTAGTCTCCTGAGGAGCATAGCAACCGTAGCAATATGTTCTTCATAGGTTTCCGATGCAATTAAGATGTCATCCATGAAATTATGGATATGGGGACTTTGCAAAGGTTGTAGAAGCTTCCTCATCATCCTGGTGAACACTCCTGGTGTGTTATGCAAACCGAACGGCATCACGTTAAATGTGTAATGTCCTTCACTAGTGCTGAAAGCTAACAAAGGTTTAATTTCCTCCTTGACTGGTATTTGATAATAACCTTTACTGAGGTCAATCTTGGAGAAGATCTTAGCTTTGCTGAGCTTGGTGAACAACTCAGAAACAGTTTGGAGAGGTTCGGGCTGGAATTCCGTTACAGCGTTTAGCAACCTGTAATCAATGCACAGCCGAACTTCCTTATTGAGCTTCTGCAACAGCACTACGCTCGAGCTGTAAGGAGATGTAGACTCACTGATAATTCCTGCCTGACGCAGCTTGTCTATTTCTCCGCGAAGTGCATCAGCTTTAGCGTACGGGATGGGGTAAACTCTGGTTTGAACAGGGGTCTCGTTTGTTAATTTCATATCAAATTCAATGAGATTTGTTCGACCAGGTACATCCGTTAAGACTGCACTGTACTGTTTTAGTAGAGCCCTGGTTTCTGTTTGTTGTTCTGGTGAGAGATTGTCGCCGAACTTGACATCTTTAAAGGATTCTGTGGGTTGCAATGGATACTCCATGCAACCATCATCATCTTCCTCGTCTTCCGTTGCTATGGCGACAGCCAGGAGATGCTCGGAGGATGGCACCGGTCTTTCCAAATATTTCTTTAGCAGATTTATGTGGAAGACCTTCTCCTTTCCTTTGATGGAGATCTTGTAGTTGGTACGTGAGATCTTTTTAAGGACGGTAAACGGTCCTTGCCATCCGATGCGAAGTTTATTGCTTCCGGTTGGAAGTAGCAATAGGACTTTCTCCCCTGGTTGTAGTTCTCTCTCTTTTGCAGCTTTGTTGTATCTTTTAGTAATTTTAGCGCGGGCTTTCTTAAGGTTGGTAGTAGCTAGATCCCATCCTAGCTTTAGCCTTTCCTTAAGCTCAGATACATACTTGCTTGCAGAGACGACTGTCTCGTCAGCCTTCTGGTCTGTCAGGGACCGCAGTAAGGCTTCTAGTGGCCCCTTAATAGGTCTGCCAAATAAAAGTGTAGCTGGCGCAAAACCCGTAGACGCTTGGGGTACCTCTCGGTAGGCGAATAAGGCAGCCGATATATATTGGTCCCAGTCTTCCGGTTTCTCCTGACCCAGCTTACGTAACATCATGGTGAGGGCACCGTTAAAACGTTCCACGAGCCCATTTCCGGCCGGATGGTAGGGACTTGTGTGGATATGTTTGGCCCTCAAGATCTTAAAGATCTCCTCCATTAACAGGCTACGGAATTGGGATCCATTGTCCGTCAAAACTTGTTGAGGGAATCCCAACCGTGTAAAAATTTGCACAAGGGCTTCTGCGACATGCTTGGAATTAGTGCATGGTAGCGGTACGGCTTCGGCCCACATAGTGCAAGTGTCAACTAAGGTCAGGATGAACCTGTTCCTTCTTTTGGTCTTTTCCAGAGGACCAATAATGTCGACAGCAACCCGTTCAAATGGAGTCCCTACTATTGGCATTTGCCCCATAGGTACTGGGGGTGTCAAGTGCTTGGGTGCTACCCGTTGGCACTGGGCGCAGGATTTCACGTACCTGACAATGTCAGAGTTCATTCCTGGCCACCAATAGTGGTTTTTTATTCGCTGAATAGTGGCGTTTTGTCCCATGTGTCCGCTAAAGGGAAGAGAGTGCCCCATTTCTAAGATCTGGTTTCTGTACTGCGTCGGTACTAGGAGCTGGTTATTCCCCGTGTCCGGGTTGCCCGTTCTACGATACAATACACCATCCTTAGAAAAGATGTCTCCGTTGTGTCTGGGGTCCTTAGCCATGGGCAGTTTTTTAAAGCAGGGCGCCAGAGTAGGGTCCTTTTGTTGCGCCTCCTTCAGTTCATTCGGCAACAAGTTTGGCGCAGGCTCCCTCTCCTTCTTGGCTTGCCCTCTTGTGGTTACCGCTGCCACAATCGGCTCCTTAGGTCTCCCAATGAACACATATCTACATCCCAGGATAACTGGGTAGATCGGATCATCCATTATGGCCGCTTTAATAACTCCTCTGACAAAGTCAGAGTGTATTTCTACCAGTGCGATAGGAAGCGTCCTGGGTGCATCACTCCTGAAAACTCCACTAAGTTTGACGGTTTCCTCTGTCTCCTGACCGGGTTTGACTAGGTGCCTAGCGACAATACAATCAAAACTTAATCCAGTGTCAAAAAGACAAGTAGTAGAGGTCCCGGGTTCAAATCCCGGACGAGCCCCCAAATATTGTCGTAAATTTATTTTGAGAGAAAAGAGTCGTAGAAATAGTGGTCCGGTTTAGAGTGGAAAATGATGATGGAAAGCTCAGTGATAGAAAATGTAGAGATTTAATAGTTGCTTCCCAGCGTGCTGGAGGAGAGTAAAGACAGACTTATTTACGACAAATCGTGTCTCTCAATCTTCTCTTTCACTCTCCTGGTCAAACAATTATTTGCCAGTTTTCCAGACTCGCATCTGCGCGCTCACCGATTCGGTGTTTTCAAACACACACACGACGTTGATACAAACTATATTAAACGAATAGGGGAAATGTTGGGCTTTGGGTATATCCAACACACAGAACTAAATGAGTTTAGGTGATTTTATTCACTTTAAACATCAATCACGAAAAATATCAGATATTACATAAATTATCATAAGTACACAAATGCAAATAACAAGTTTGGAAGGGGTGAAGAAGATTGGTATCGACTAAGCCCTTCCCGCTTATTAGACAAAGATAAACCCAGTCCAAAGATAGAAAATATCAGGAACACGGGTACGTTAACCTAACAGTAAAGTTAATTACTCTGAAAGAGGTGTTACCAAGTTAGGTATAAGTGATAGAAAAAAAAACCTGTTCTCCCCAGCTGTTCTTCCCTTTACTAAGCAAATGGAAAGGAGGTGGTTTTAAACAGAGTTAACAAATTATCAACTATCCCACTTAAAGGAACAATGTAGGGTATACAGAAAAGATATATGTTACCAGGTAAGCAAGTTAACAAAATGGTCACACAAAAGAATTAATTTCCTGTCATTCATACACGCGCTAGCAAAGGCCTTCACTCATCTTGCTCTCACTTACCGATTGTGAAAAAATCTTGCACTCCATAGAATAACACAACAGCAGTTACACCTCAACTAAATGTATGAGTGTTTGTTCAAGTTCTAGCCCCAGATTATCGGGTAGGCGGTCAGCACATAAAAGGATCCCGTAATCGCTGGAAAATGAATCTGTAGTTGTGTCTCTTTTCTTAATAACAGTTTCTATGGGAGGGCACGGTCTCTGATACCGGGGTGAGGATGGTGTGGTCTTGGCTATGCCGCTGATAATAAAATTCTTACGCGTGCTGGTACACTTTATCCGTGAGGTATGGTTTAAGTCCAGTGAGAAAACTAGTCACATCACTGTTCAGGAAATTATGAATTATCTCTCTGTGTCAGTAAACTAACAAAGCTCGGGCCAGTGTTCTTCTTCCCGTTACGACTTAAGTTGTTTGATGGTGCGTTAAATTTGTCTTTGGGTGTGCTTTCTTTGCTATACGTTAGATAGCGGAATTCCAAACATAGAATCGCCTCAAAGATTAAAAATTTACACAGTCTCAACAAGTTCTGCGTCAGGGGAACTCTACACACTGTTTATGCTTTGCTTTGCTTAGATTGATTTCTTTATTGCTTTCTTAATGCTGGGATCGCACAGGTTACGATCACTCTGTATGAAAGAAAAAAAAAGACATGTAATATACCGAAAACAAATAACCTTCTAAAGCGCGATGAATTTCCCGTTAAGCCTATAATACACTCGAGTATTTAATTATGTATTTAATAAACACTGCGCGAATTCTAGTGGTTAAAAACCCACATCTATAAAACTAGGACTTAACTGAATTTATAAATTATAAATTCCTTCGCGACTTTAAAAGTTAATTTAAGCATCTATTATCTTTTGAAATAATATAATAGATAGATCATTATATTTAAAACTGGAACTCTTGAGATGGTTTAATTAAATAGATTTAAATTAACACAAATCCCTTGAAATAGAATGACTAGACCACTGATCACTTTACACAATATATATTTTACCGCTTTGCACAGAATTAGAAATCACTGCAAATATATATAAAATCCAGGGGAAAATCTATAACAAGATTTCAATAAAGCTAGTGCTTCTGTAAAGGTCTGGCCAGCGAGTGATAACGTGTCTAGTTCTACATGGTCTATTTAGCTAAAATGAAATGTAAGTTGAGTGGGACATGATAAACTTGACAACTTATTTGATCTCACGAACTTTTGGGGATCTGACCGCCAAATCAAGAGAAAAAGCCGCCCCCTGGTCTTCGTATCCGCTCGCTGCTGCCCGTTTCGCTTTCCACCGTTCGCTCGGTTCCTCGATTGACACCGAGACGCGAAATTAGCGGCAAGCAACTGCGTCTCGTATCAGGGAAAACTACTGTCTTTGATAGCGCCGATAGTCTCCCTTAAGATCCCTCGGTCTGTCTCTTTGATCTCGTCGCTGTATCCTACATGAGTCCCGGTGGAATGCGTTCTGGCAAACGAAAAGTTACAACAAATGTTCAGGGGTTCTAATGTTATGAAAAGCTAAAGGTCCCTTTAAATCATCCATCATATCAGGGAAAATTCACTAGTCAAACTAGACGTACTGTACGTCACACTGTCCAAGCACATATTTTCCCAGTTTAATACCCAGAAGAAGAATACTGGTGATTTCTAATCATCTTCCCTGAGTTACGCTGTGTATACTCAAATAGAATTTAATTATTCAGAGAGGCTAACATTGGTGGGTGGACAGCGAGACAATGCGCACACAAATGTACTTAGCAGAGGCATTTGTTCTTTTTATTTTTGCCTAAAGTTCGTGGTACGAATCTTCAGGATGAAAGTTCTACGACACTAGTTGTGAGTTAGAAGTAGGGAATCTACACTAACCGCCTAAATTTGACAAGTGTGGAGAAGTGCCCTCATCACAGAACTGACGAAACCACGGCTGCAGTAGTTATTGATCCTAAGCTAAGTGCTTACTAAAAGGCAACAGCAAAGAACATTAATATTCCTATATCCAGTCTCTATGAAGATAAAACTTTCATCTAAAATTAACCATAATTTCATCTCTATTGCAACCTGTTAAAACTAATTGATTATTAAATTTGTTAAATGTTATTTTTAAACATAACAATCATAGTTGATTCAGTTATTATATGTATGAAAGCAAACGTATGAGCAATACTCTTTAATATATAGATATATATATATATATATATATATATATATATATATATATATATATATATATATATATATATATATATATACACATATATATATATATATATATATATACACTTAGACATATATTTACATAAATAGGGCTAATTCTTAGAAAAGAATTTCGCTGGATTTACACCAGCTTTGCTCTGCCCTATGCAGCATTCTGAAAACATCTAGTAGGAACTCCCTTGAGATAGAAGCGTCAATACCCTTCTATCTACAACTCTGCCAAGAGTAATCTTGTGCGAAGGTAGACACCTTTGACAACCCATTTTAGATACTCTTGCGTTTTGGCCACTCGTGGACCACTACTACAAAGCAGGGGAGGCAATCCGTGACACTGTCACATACCTATGAAGTAAGGGAGTGTAGTAATATCTGTGAAACAAACGCTAATTTCCATAGAATTGTACTCCCAAATGCTAATAAATATAACAGCCCGTGTGTTATTGACTTATAGCTTCTTCTAGGCCAGTCGGGAATCCAACGTATGCTGTAGAAATGCTAGTTAATTATTTCGCTAGCAAAGCCACTAGATTTTATTACAGCGTGCTTGAAACTACGTCACATTTCAAGCCTAGCCTACAAAGCAAGAGAGTACGAATAAAAACGTGTAAAAGACTAAAGGACGCATAAAGTGAGAGAGAGAGAAAATGCTATCCTTGGACAAGCGTTTGGTTCTGCTTGGTGTCACGCGCCGAGCGGACGATAGTGCTTGGAAAAATAGTAGCTTAGTTTCAAAATACGATAGAAAACCCCCTTTTATCGACACGAGTTCGTAGCATATTACCACAATGATCGGATGCGAGACAGCCAAAACACGTACACACACGTATCTCTAACGTAAAAGTAAGGTTAAAGTAGTAGACAGACAGCACTTGGACGCTTTTTGTGACGTATTACTACAAGCGTTGTCTCGTATGAATGAGGACGGCAGTTTAAAGAAAAGAAAAAAATTTCGATTAACGTGGAATATTTTGAAAAAAATATTACACGGAACGGGACGGGATAGGAGCATAGGTTTACATATTTGTATTAGCAAGGTAGAAAAAAAATGTGTTAGTTGAGGAAATGAAGCATAAAAACGAGATAGTGACAGAAGACAGAGGGACGAACCGATTACTTCTTTCTCAGCTTGCCCTGAGGTGGGTATAGGGGGGAAAGAGTACAAGATTTGAAATTTGAAGTTTGTTTTGATAATAGGACGCTATAAGCCAACGGTCCCTGATTGGTTGTAGGCAAATATACTAAGAGGGAAATAAAACCAAGTAGGAGTTAGTATTTGGGGCCACTTGTTAAAAAGAAGTCAATCACTAAAGTTGTTTTAAGACAAGAAAGAAGTACATTCTTGTTTGCTAGTCTGCACTAGTAGCGATCTGGATTTGTTACCATATATCGCCATATTCAACTATTTAGTGTTTATATTTCACTGAAGCGGTAAGAGATAAAACATTTACTATCATTATCATTATTATTATTATGTATGTATTATTGAATATGTATGAAAATTATGTGGGAAAAGGTTTATTTAGAGGGAAGTTAACACCAAACTTTGTGTTGTTTCACAGAGTTGTTAGGAAATATATTAACATGTTGTGGTAATGCCCGACAGGTTTACTGACACATTGGGAGAGGAAAAAAGAAAAGTAATTATTAATAAGAATAGTGTTATACATTTTATGACATAAGACCAGGCAAACCACTGGCCGTCTTCGTCAGCAAGTCACCGTCTTTGTACATGACTTGATAGTATTAAAGTAAAATGTTTCCTTTGTCAAGGACAGTGTCAAACGGTAGTTTGAAAGTTTATTTGACCATGAATAGGGTAACAAACAACTTAAGAACGTTGACTCATTGTGTAGTTACCATGCTGAATCTGAATATATTTGAAATGTTTAGTTAGGGAAAGAGAGAGTCTATCAGAGGGTGATGTAGGACGCATTTATATTGTTCCAGGGTTTCATCGAAGAATCGAAGTGAGCCCAGGTCACCAGAGATCTGTTATATTTTCTGCACTGGAAGAAAGGAGGCAGTAGCAACTGTGGACCTCCCTGTATTTGCTAACAGCAGAACGTGATGTGTTATTGAAAGCTGGTGGTGTGATTCTATTTCATCCTGAATACCAGAGGAGACACAGATAAGATACTGTCTACAGGCACATGATAGACTAAACCACAAACTCTCATTTCCAAATTATTCTAAGACATTCTTCAGATCATGATGAAAACGAACGTTCTTCCTACAAATCCCCATTCATAGGAGCAAACACAAAGTGACACTAATATATACTGACACTTGTACTTAAATTTGTGAATAATACTATATTGAAATTGAATCACTTTAATGTATATAATTTGATTGATTATTTTGAAGTTTCAATATTCCAGTATACACAAAATTGTGGTACTGCACTAATAAATTATAAAAAAGATTAATTCAATTCAAAACTTAACCAGTGACTTGTTTACTCCTTGTTCATTGAGTTATAATTTTAGTGTTGTCATTGCATTACAGTACAACATACTTTACATTACCCTAGACATTATACGTAGCTATCAGACATACTAGTCAAGAATAAGCCTGAGTGAGATCGTAGGGTGGTAGCAGAAAGGTAACCTGAAAACTTACTCTACCTTAGAGATTCAGGGACCTTCACAGCTGACCACTCAGTACAATAGGAAATATAACAACAATCATAACATCAAAACCCACCACAGGGAGCTAAAGGGCACTGAGTACCACGGAGCTAAATGGTACTGAGCACCATGATGTAAGGGAGCTCAATGGTACTGAGTACCATGATGTAAGGGAGCTAAATGGTACTGAGTACCATGATGTAAGGGAGCTAAATGGTACTGAGTACCATGAAGTAAGGGAGCTAAAGGGTACTGAGCACCATGAAGTAAGGGAGCTAAAGGGTACTGAGCACCATGATGTAAGGGAGCTAAATGGTACTGAGTACCATGATGTAAGGGAGCTAAATGGTACTGAGTACCATGATGTAAGGGAGCTAAATGGTACTGAGCACCATGATGTAAGGGAGCTAAATGGTACTGAGTACCATGATGTAAGGGAGCTAAATGGTACTGAGTACCATGAAGTAAGGGAGCTAAAGGGTACTGAGTACCATAAGGTAAGGGAACTAAACGGTACTGAGCACTATGGAGTAAGGGAGCTAAACGGTACCGATGAGGATGAAGTAAGTCGTTAAGTTTGTGACACAAATCTGCGATATACTGATTATAGTGTCTGAGCGCATTACACAAGGAAAGCCCCGCTTAATTTGAACTCGGAGGCCTCTTACAATGTAGTTACGCCACTGCTACTGACCCCCCCCCCCCCCCTTTTTCCCTTTTCCCGCGACCCAATGCTCAGGGCTCTTCTCACGCATCTATTTATAGCACGCTGCCTATCGCCCTATATTTTCGCACATACAAATATTCAGATCAGGTCGTATGCAATACGAGACAAGAAAGCCTAAAGGTTAACACGCACACAAAAAACCCGATCAACAAGAACAGAATTAAATATAAAACACAATGCGGCAAAAACAACTATGTAAAGACGAGAATATATATATATATATACATGCGCATGCACACAAGCATTATACTATATAATGATTGTGCACAAACGGAAACCTTATCCAGCTATTATATTTCCGAGTCAATAATGTAAGACGCTTTAGCACGTGTACAATCAATAAATGTAGTTACTCATTTAGCAGCAATGATATCCGCCTTTATCCTTCTACAGTAAATGGTAAGTAAAGATAATCTCGTGCTGGATACTGCCGGTGGGGAGTAAAATGTTAGAGACTTCGCCATACAAGGTCCAGCTTTTTGTGAGGCGGGGATGACTAGTTCCCTTCCTCGCTGACTTTGCCTTCCATAACTCACGAGCAGAGTCATGTAACCATTTACCGCAGGATAGACTGGAGCGTGGACGCTACCTGGCTTCGACCAAGGAACTGTGTCGCGAATGGATAGCGCTCTAACGGCTTAGCTAGTCATGGACGTAGGCTTCTTCTACAGTACCAACGGCTTTAATTAGCCGAATAAAGCTTAATGAAGACTTTGACATGCATTACATATTTTTCTAAATACAATTTCGCTTTGTTTTGGCGAGGCTAGCATCGTTCGACCACAACACATGGTCCGTCGGTTATATTAGGGCGCAGTCCGAATATAAAAGACCTTATGGTCTGGTTAACTGCAACAAATGTAAGTAACTTCCGTGGCCACGCTAACTAACGCCTGGCAAATGGTGACAAAATAAAAGACAATGTAAAGTGCCTATAATATACAACAGTAGTTCTCAACGTGGGCCTTGCCACATTTCTAGGGGGCCACAGTAAGGTGGTAAACTACCTTTATTTCCAGCTAACAGCGACTATGAGGGGGCCCACAAAGGTAAATGAGACTCAGAAGGCGGCCATGAGCAAAAATAGGTTCAGAACCACCGGTATAGAGTACGACTTGCGCACACTATATCATCCTGACAACATTATTAAAATACCAGCAAACTATACCAATCTTTAAGATCCACTAACACTCACGACCCAGCAGCCAACAAACTTTACGTTCTAGCGACATTTGTTAACTTATTTGAAGTCAGTGCCCTGTGTAGTTCGCGGGGGGAGAGAATAGGCAAAGAACAAAGAGGAATACTGCTCCCTCAAGCATGTCGTAAGAGGTGACTAATCTGAATTTGTAGACGGGGCTGGCAACGTCCTCGTGTCAAACAAAATGCTACATAAACCCCTGCTGCAACACGTATATAAATGCTCTGGTACAAGCTTCCTGCCAGATCCAAACCTCAGAAATGAGGTATCACAGGAAGGTGGTTGAAGTAACAAGAGGAGACATGGTCCGCAACTAAACGATACGTCAAGGCCTAAAACCCTGTAGTGGTGTTGATGGTATTGTATGATGATGATATTACTAAATGTAATTGTATGAGGCCAGCTGTGAAGGCTCCTGAAATAAAATGTAGTTGAGAATTGTCAGAAGGCCTTTCTTGCTACCACTACGACCTCACACTTAATTTTTTTTTTTTTTTAATGAATGTGGCTACGTAAAGTGTCTAGGGTTATGATATGTAGTGTGGTGTAATAGGTTATAGATATACCCACAGATATTTAACAAGACTAATAATATTAATAAATATTACAACACACTGAACTAACTCAATAGTGTAAAATTTTTTGATAGAATTATATTACATTTATTTTGTTCTGTATCAATTTTTTAGGTTGACCAGAACTTAAAAGGATTTAGAAATTATGAAAGAAATGCATGGAATATTATATCATAAATGCCATAGTGTACATATATATGTACTATACTAGTTAGTTTTATTAAAATGTTCTAGTAGTCATCTACTTGGGAGGATAGTTACTGTTTGTGCTGTTGGGGTGGCCTCATCACACCTGTCTATATTGACTACACAGTGTCCAGAAAATGGTGGGAATTTTTATGGGGTTATTAGTAACTAAAGGGCTTTGGTGAATGTCCAGCAGACCAGAGGCTCACTCATCTTGTCGTTGTAGCTCTGGTGCTGAAATCAGGTGGTCCCACCTCTCCGTGCTGGCGGGCAATAATGGTGGTCTCTGTCACAAGTACTGCACAGATACACTCGAGTAAAGTCACCAACTGAATAGTCACTGCTTTGTTGACAACAGAAACTCCCAGCTCTGCAATCAAAGTATGGGCCATGTGTCAAAATCTATTCTCTACCCACGTCTGGACACAACGCTGACACAACAACCACATCATACAGACAGGTCAGATCTCTCTGACCAAACAGCACATTTACCATGGTGGTTTTACATCAGATAGATCCTCCCAGACTATAGGTTCTGAAAAATATTTATTAGTTGTCTGCCCTAAAAGAGGATAGGTAATATGTTTCATTATTCTCAACACTTGATCTGTCTTGCCTAACCCCTGCTGGAGTTTATGTACATTGTTGGTCCCTAGACCCTGACTAGGGCGGGGGGTCTAGAGCAAATCCCTACTTGTTTGTAAGGCTAGATTTCGATATGGCAGTATCAAATCACTCGAACATGAAACAATATTCAAAATATATAAGGAAATAATTTCAATCTTACCAGATTATGAATAAATAACACAGAATTGCTAGCAAAACTCAGCTGAGCTGCTGGCTATAGTATGGCGTCCCTAAATTTATTACACTTTCTTTCATATGGAAATCACCACACTTTAAAATCTGTGTCTATCACTGAACAACTATTGAAGAATGGCCCCACTTTCGCGTCTGAGCGCTAATGATATGATTGTCTGTGGCCAATCACTGCCTAGGTTTATTTTAAATTCAAATTTCCTACCATAAAGTCATTTCAGTCATGCTTCAGTCAAGTATGGATGGTTATCTGTTAGTCTGTCCGTCTCTACTTGTGTTTCTACAAAATGTACTTGATTTTTGAACCAACCTTTCTCTCCCCTCCAAAATTTTGTCGTTAAAAGTTATATTTAGACACAGCTACCACCCAAAAACCCTCTCCTCCATACTAAGTAAATTTGAACACCTGCGTTTCGAGGTCGTGTTTTTTTGTGCAATTAGCGACACTTTTAGATTCAATACAGTCTGTCGATGATGTGAACAACACTGTCTTTTGTCATTATCTTCAATATTATCTATCCGTCTGTAAAATTAAGAACATATTAGTTCACTGCTCAGAATAGGCCATCCGGCCAGCTAATTTTTATATTCCTAACATTAATATTAAGAAAAAAGTACTTTTTAAATTTTGTAATATTCCAAACATCTGCGTTTTAGCCGCTGAATTCAAATCAAGGGCTTGGTATTGCAAAAGCGTCCAATAAATGACTGTGGCGTATTATCTCTAAGGTCCCTTCTGTCGAGTTGCTTACTTTTTATGTCAACTTGGGAAACGTGACTTTTCTCCGTTTCCCCCCCAATTGCGTCTCCTTAGCCTTTCTAGTCTCACGCAATCTTTCCAGTCATATTTTTTTCTTTTTTGATCCGCCGTTCCCCTCCTGTCTAGCAAGTCAATTATTATGGAGGATGATGACCCGCGGTCTAGGCGATCATGTACTATTCGCAGCCTACGCATTATGTTTTTATCCTTCAATGTTATCTTTGGAGATATTTTACCGTTGTATCTCTGTCAATTTCACTACACATCTCCCCACTTGAAAACATGCCTATGGCAAGTTCCAAAACCAGCGATACACATAGGTAAAATTACTCCTCACGTCTGCCGCTACTCTAATTTTGATCACAGGGGTGCCGACTGAGGAAATCTGCACCGACATTCAATTTGCCTGGGATATATTGGATACTGAACTGATAAGGTTGAAGCAATAAAGACCACCTCAGCAATCTTGCGTTTTCATGCTTAGCCTGAGATAAGAATACGAGAGGCTGATGGTCCGTCTCCACCACAAATGTCCTACCATACAGATAGATTTGAAACTTCTTTACTGCCCAGATTAACGCTAAACATTCTTTTTCGCTTGTGGAGTATCCTTGTTCCGCCTTATTCAATTTACGGCTTGCATAAGCGACTGGTTTCAGTTCCCCATCAGGTGAAGATGATCTTTGCAACAAAGCCCCTCCGAGTCCTACATTACTTGCATCGGTTCTTAAGACAAAGTCCTGTGTCAAATCAGGCAGTTTGAGAATAGGCTTGCTAGTGAGTTTTTTCCTTTAACTCTTGGAACGCTAGTTCACATTGTGCAGTCCAAATAATTTTATCTGGAAGTCCCTTGCGAGTCAGATCAGTCAGAGGAGCACAAATAGCGTTAAAATTTTTGATGTATTTCTGATAAAATCCGCATAACGACACGAATGATCGCACGTCCTTTTTTGTTTGTGGCCTAGGTGCTCTCTGCAGTTTTTCCAAGTTCTTAGGATCAGGGGTCATATTACCCTGATATACAGTGTGTCCCAAGAATTCCAACTCTTTGCAACCAATACAACATTTTGTTGGCCTAGCAGTTAAGTTCGCCTCCCGAAGTCTATCAAACAACATCTCCAGAGCTTCAATGTGTTCTTCAAATGTCTCTGTGGCGACGAGAATATCATCCATGAAATTCGTGATACATGGGTTATTCAGGGGATCCAACAATTTTCGCATCATCCTTGAAAACACACTCGGAGCATTTTTCAGTCCGAATGGTAGCATATTGAATTCATAATGTCCATCCGAAGTGCTAAAAGCCAAATAAGGTCTCACTTCAGGCTTCACTGGGATCTGGTAATAGCCTTTACTAAGATCCACCTTTGAAAAGTATTTTGCCTTGTTCAGTCTGCCAAATAACTGTTTTGTGTCTGGTAATGGATCCACTTGTCCTTCTGTGACAGCATTCAGTTTCCTGTAACATACATGCCACACTTAAAGGTTTACCCATAATCTGTACGGGGTGTTTGCGTTTTCAGATGTGTACGGGCCGTACACGGGTCTGTACGGGTTTTTTCGCCTAATTATTAACCCTTTCAGCACCATTATGACGTACGCCATACGGCATAAATCTTGACAATTTTTGTCGCTGTGCCGTACCGAGTACGTCACGGAAGTAGTGCGATACCTCGTTCCCATACACCTATAAAACGTACGTCCTATTTTAAAAGCACCAGAACTCTTCTGTTTACAATCGTATCGGCAATTGCTGGGCATAATCGGATTCAGCATTGAAAAATCTGGCCACTAAGCTTGAAACGAACAAAATATTTTACTGCTAGCGAATACGGTAGAACTGATAATAGTGATTTTACAAAAGCGAAAGTTACAAACATGGACGCTGCCATACCGCCGAATCATAAACATTTTGTGGAAAAAGAGCACGAAAATTCTTGTTTGAGTTGAATTTATTCAACTTGAATGATTCTGACAACTCTTTTTACTGAGATTCTGGTAATCTTTACCTTTATTGCCGTCGAGTATGTTTAATATTTGTATTTTCGTACCATTTAGAGTTAAGGTTGAGGTTAGGTTTACGGTAGAAAGTGCGTAAGAAATGTAAATTTGAATAATAATACAAAACAAATTATGGGTAGGCCTAATATCGGAATGACGGTCGCCGAATGCTCTGCATGTATTTTCGTACCATTTAGAGTTAGGATTAGGGTTACAGTTGGGGTTAGGGTTAACCCGAAATCTAAATGGTACGAAAATACATGCGGAGCATTCGGCAACCGTCATTCCGATATGACCAAATTATGAAACTGAAAAAAAAAACCCACAAAAGCAAGGCAAATTTGCATCTTAACCAGGTCAGAGAAAAGTTTATTTGGAGTTACTTCTCTTCTTAGTTTTAATTTCGTTTCTTTAAAAAACAATGTGATTTTGCCTTGGGTGATCATCATTACGGTCATCCAATGATTTATATTTATTAAATAATTAATTACTATCAATGTTTGATTGACACTAAAATTCGTATGGGTATAACGGCTATTCCAATTTTTGAAGTTCGGTAGAGAATATATAATATTGCGCCAGTTTATATTTTCATTGCTAGCTTTAAAAAAAAAAAAATATATATATATATATATATATATATATATATATATATATATATATATATATATATATATATATATATATATATATATATATATATATATATATATATATATATATGATTTAAGATTCCTAAACCTAACCCATAACGCTTATTACTGGTCTCTTTAGATCTATACTTTTATAAGGCACTATAGAACACACACCAAACTGTTCTTCATTTCCACCATAAATTGTATTAATTTTTTTTTGCAGAAATAGACTAAATGATGATACAGTCACAGCTTTTCTACAATACCGGTACAAAATAAATTCTAACTCTTGTTGTTTAGGTTTTAAAGCAAGTGAAGACATGCTTAAAAAGGCAAAGGGCGCATGTCACTATGATGGTGCAGAACCATCTAATTGAATATATTTGTACATTAATTAACTCTATTGTTACGTTTTTCAGTCTGTACAGGTTTTGCGGGTCTCTGTACAGGGTTTTTGGATTTGTTGTACAGGTTTTTCATGTCTGAGGTGTGGCATGTATGCTGTAATCTATGCACAGTCTGTGTTCCCCAGACGGTTTTCTCAACAAAACGACACTAGAACTAAAAGATGATTCACTGTGCGAAATAATCCCCTCCTTCAACAAATACTCTATTTCTTCCTTCAATGCCTTCTCCTTCGCGAACGGAATAGAATAGGCTCTCATACAGATTGGGTTTGAGTCTACCAGTTTCATGTCATACTGTAGCAAATTTGTATGGCCTGGTTTATCTGTTAATACATCTGTATGTTCCTCCAGAACTTGCTGAACTCTCTCCCTCTGGTTTTTAGTCAGGTGCTTACTGACTTTTACCTGTGCTGCTGTTTCACAAGGATGTAATGGGTATTCATGTGAGGTGAGTGGTTCTTTTTGCATCTGGGTTGCAATAGCCAAGGTCAATAAGGGGTGCTTTCCTGGAGTGGTCTGTCCAGATACTTCTTTAACAGGTTTACATGATAAACTTTTTCCTTCCCCTTTTTGTCAATTTTATAGTTTGTTCTAGACACCTTCTCTAGAACCGTATATGGACCTTGCCAACCAATTTGTAATTTATTCTGGCTTCCGGGTAGTAGAAGCAGCACCTTCTCTCCGACTGCCAGTTCCCTGTCCTTTGCCTTCCTATTAAAATATGCTGCATGTTTCTTCCTGGCTTGCTTCAAATTATCATTTGCCAGTTTCCATCCAGCTTTCAAACGATTGGTCAGTTCGTTCACATATTGATAAGATGAGGTAACAGTCTCTTCCGCCTTCTCATCTGTCCAGGTCCTTAATAGGGCTTCTAATGGACCTTTTATTGGCCTCCCAAATAGCAGAGTTGCGGGAGCCATCCCGGTTGAACTATGTGGTACCTCCCGATACGCAAACAATGCGGCGGGCAGGAATTGATCCCACAGATCCGGTTTTTCGTGTGCCAGCTTTCTCAGGATAGAAATGAGAGTCCCGTTGAACCTCTCTACCTGGCCGTTCCCTTGTGGATGGTACGGACTACAATGAAAGTGCCTGGCTTGAAATAGCTTAAAAAACTTCTTCCGTTAGTTTCCCCTTGAACTGAGAACCATTATCCGTCAAGATTTGATGCGGGAATCCTAATCGGGTAAATATTGTAAGTAGTGCCTCTGCTACATGTTTTGAATCAATTGATGGCAGGGCTACAGCCTCTCCCCACATAGAACAAGTGTCCACCAGAGTAAGGATGTAACTGTTCCTCCTCTTGGTCCGAGTGAGAGGTCCTACAATATCCACTGCAACCCTCTCAAAAGGTGTTCCCACTATGGGCATTTCCCCTAGAGTTGCAGGAGCAGTCCAGTGCTTTGGAGCTACCCTTTGACATTCTGGGCAGGATTTGACATATCTTTTTATATCCTCCGTTATCCCTGGCCAGAAGTAATGACAAGCTATACGCTGTCCTGTGGCGCTGATCCCCATGTGACCACTGAAGGGAATCGCATGCCCGAGTTCCATCACTTTATCTCTATATGAAGTGGGAAGAACCAGCTGGTTGTGACCATTTGTTCCAGTTCCGGCCTTCCTGTATAAGAGTTTGTTCTTCATGAAATATTCCCCCTTGCTCGGAGGTGTGTGGCATTTGGGCAATTTTTTAAAACAGGGCTTGAGTGTCCTATCCTCAGCCTGCGCCTTCCTCATCTCCTCTGGATGAGCATTTATAGGTTCACCTTCTTCCTCCTTCTTCTGTGACCTGGTCTGCACTGTCGCCATGATCACAGGTTTCTCGGGATTCCCCAAGAAGACGTATCTACACCCCAATATCAGAGGGTAGATTGGTTCATCTATCACTGCTGCTCTGATTTCTCCTTCCACATAGCGAGTTTTCACCGTTATCCTTGCGATGGGAAGTGTCATGAGTGGTATGTCCTTAGTCGCCCCTTGTATTTCCACTGTTTCTGTGGTATACTGACTTGGGTCCACTAGGCTAGACTTCACAACTGAATCATAATCCAAACCTGTATCATAAAGGCACCTTATGGTGACCCCATTACAAATAACATCCTCACAAACTGGGGGGTGATAAGGTTCCTGTTGTCCATTAGGATTAACCTTTAATCTTCGCGTCCCCGACTTCATTGCAGCAATGTTTGAAGGTTTCCTTCTACAAAATTCGGTGTTATGGTTATCCTTCTTGCACCATTTACACCATCTTTTTCCTTGGTTCAACGGTTTTCTTTCATTGAACTTTTGGTCATTGAACTGTGAGTTTCTGTCGCGATAGTCATTTCTTGGCCGCTCAAAGTTTGTCCTACCTTTATTTCCCTGCTCTCTATTATCAAATTTATTAAATTGCTGTGGAGCTTTAAAATTGTCTATGTGCTTCTTTTTAGCACCACTTACCTCTGCCTGAGCTGCCTGATACCTCTCAGCAACATTTAAAATTTCCCCCAACTTCTCTGCACCTTGTTCCATGAGAAATTTTCTCATGTCTGGAGCCATGGACTCTCTCAATTGCTCAATCATGATCATTTCTTTAAGGTCTTGGGTCTTCCCCAGAGCCGTCCATTTCTCCAAATAGGTTTCTAGTCTGGCAGAGAATTGGTGGTATGTCTCCCCAGACAACAGTTTGGCATTTCTAAATTTCTTACGATAAAATTCACCATTCTTCTCGTACCTTAATAACAAAGCCTGCTTTAACATGTCATAATTGTCTTGGTCTTCCCTGTTCATTTTGGCAAATACTTCATAAGAAGTACCTCTCAATCCCTGTGATAGCTTTAAGCTCCACCTCTCTCTCTCTAACCCATATGTAGTAGCTAATAACTCAAAACGTCCTAGGTACCCCTCTATGTCATCGTCTTTTTCAACAAAATGGTCTAAATGAAACCCCATAGCTGAGTTTGAGGCTCCCAGACTGGGCGTAGCATCTGAGGCAAAAGGGCTGGCACCATTTTCAGGAGCCTGGCCTTGTAATTCCAGCTCCCTTAGTCGTAATTCGTGCTCCCTTTGCAACCTTCTATCTTCTGCCTCCCTTTCGGCAGTCAACCTTTTTTCTTCTGCCTCCCTTTGCAACCTTCTATCTTCTGCCTCCCTTTCGGCAGTCAACCTTTTTTCTTCTGCCTCCCTTTGCTGTCGTTTTTCTTCTGCCTCAATCTGCAGCCTCTTAATTTCTCTATCAGCCTCAATTTGTAACCTCTTCTCTTCAGCTACCTTTCTATCTTCCCTTTCAATATATTTATCACATTCAGCCGTTACGTATTGAATTAAAATCTGACCATCCATTCCCATCTCCTTCGCGGTGAGCACAGCAGCTGATCTAAATTTTGCCAGCTCCGCCATACTTTTTAGACAATATAATAATATACAAGATAAATCTCTAACCAGTAAATACACTAAGTACTTCTTATGACTATAGTCTAACTAATTCTAACTAACCAGTTAACTAATTAATTATTACTGGCTGTGAAGATTCACCAACTTTTATCTGCAGGGACACTTTTAATTTTAAAGGAAATTTTACAATTTATTTCCCTACTTTTATTTCTCCCACCAGGAGATCCTAATATTACTGTTGGGCTAATTATCCCTGGACAAGACCCCAATTTATGTCGTGGTGTTGATGGTATTGTATGATGATGATATTACTAAATGTAATTGTATGAGGCCAGCTGTGAAGGCTCCTGAAATAAAATGTAGTTGAGAATTGTCAGAAGGCCTTTCTTGCTACCACTACGACCTCACACTTAATTTTTTTTTTTTTTAATGAATGTGGCTACGTAAAGTGTCTAGGGTTATGATATGTAGTGTGGTGTAATAGGTTATAGATATACCCACAGATATTTAACAAGACTAATAATATTAATAAATATTACAACACACTGAACTAACTCAATAGTGTAAAATTTTTTGATAGAATTATATTACATTTATTTTGTTCTGTATCAATTTTTTAGGTTGACCAGAACTTAAAAGGATTTAGAAATTATGAAAGAAATGCATGGAATATTATATCATAAATGCCATAGTGTACATATATATGTACTATACTAGTTAGTTTTATTAAAATGTTCTAGTAGTCATCTACTTGGGAGGATAGTTACTGTTTGTGCTGTTGGGGTGGCCTCATCACACCTGTCTATATTGACTACACAGTGTCCAGAAAATGGTGGGAATTTTTATGGGGTTATTAGTAACTAAAGGGCTTTGGTGAATGTCCAGCAGACCAGAGGCTCACTCATCTTGTCGTTGTAGCTCTGGTGCTGAAATCAGGTGGTCCCACCTCTCCGTGCTGGCGGGCAATAATGGTGGTCTCTGTCACAAGTACTGCACAGATACACTCGAGTAAAGTCACCAACTGAATAGTCACTGCTTTGTTGACAACAGAAACTCCCAGCTCTGCAATCAAAGTATGGGCCATGTGTCAAAATCTATTCTCTACCCACGTCTGGACACAACGCTGACACAACAACCACATCATACAGACAGGTCAGATCTCTCTGACCAAACAGCACATTTACCATGGTGGTTTTACATCAGATAGATCCTCCCAGACTATAGGTTCTGAAAAATATTTATTAGTTGTCTGCCCTAAAAGAGGATAGGTAATATGTTTCATTATTCTCAACACTTGATCTGTCTTGCCTAACCCCTGCTGGAGTTTATGTACATTGTTGGTCCCTAGACCCTGACTAGGGCGGGGGGTCTAGAGCAAATCCCTACTTGTTTGTAAGGCTAGATTTCGATATGGCAGTATCAAATCACTCGAACATGAAACAATATTCAAAATATATAAGGAAATAATTTCAATCTTACCAGATTATGAATAAATAACACAGAATTGCTAGCAAAACTCAGCTGAGCTGCTGGCTATAGTATGGCGTCCCTAAATTTATTACACTTTCTTTCATATGGAAATCACCACACTTTAAAATCTGTGTCTATCACTGAACAACTATTGAAGAATGGCCCCACTTTCGCGTCTGAGCGCTAATGATATGATTGTCTGTGGCCAATCACTGCCTAGGTTTATTTTAAATTCAAATTTCCTACCATAAAGTCATTTCAGTCATGCTTCAGTCAAGTATGGATGGTTATCTGTTAGTCTGTCCGTCTCTACTTGTGTTTCTACAAAATGTACTTGATTTTTGAACCAACCTTTCTCTCCCCTCCAAAATTTTGTCGTTAAAAGTTATATTTAGACACAGCTACCACCCAAAAACCCTCTCCTCCATACTAAGTAAATTTGAACACCTGCGTTTCGAGGTCGTGTTTTTTTGTGCAATTAGCGACACTTTTAGATTCAATACAGTCTGTCGATGATGTGAACAACACTGTCTTTTGTCATTATCTTCAATATTATCTATCCGTCTGTAAAATTAAGAACATATTAGTTCACTGCTCAGAATAGGCCATCCGGCCAGCTAATTTTTATATTCCTAACATTAATATTAAGAAAAAAGTACTTTTTAAATTTTGTAATATTCCAAACATCTGCGTTTTAGCCGCTGAATTCAAATCAAGGGCTTGGTATTGCAAAAGCGTCCAATAAATGACTGTGGCGTATTATCTCTAAGGTCCCTTCTGTCGAGTTGCTTACTTTTTATGTCAACTTGGGAAACGTGACTTTTCTCCGTTTCCCCCCCAATTGCGTCTCCTTAGCCTTTCTAGTCTCACGCAATCTTTCCAGTCATATTTTTTCCTTTTTGATCCGCCGTTCCCCTCCTGTCTAGCAAGTCAATTATTATGGAGGATGATGACCCGCGGTCTAGGCGATCATGTACTATTCGCAGCCTACGCATTATGTTTTTATCCTTCAATGTTATCTTTGGAGATATTTTACCGTTGTATCTCTGTCAATTTCACTACAAACCCCACCCCCTGCAGACTCAACTAGAACAGTCCCAGCTAAGAAGGTTTGGTCATGTCTGCAGAATGGGAGAAGATCGGCTACCACGACAAGCATGGGAAACTAAGAGCCAGGGATCCAGACCTCCAGGACGACCCACAGCCCGCTGGGAGGACAACATTAGACAATCTTTGAAGGACCTCGGTCCTAGAATGGAACCAGGCCAGGAGGAAGAAGACAGCCGATAGGATAAGTCTGGCGCTCTCTCTTCCAAACCTCTACACTTCATGGTAGAAGTCAGTAGGTACAAGCTTCCTGCAAGGCAGCCAGCTGCAGTTGTAGCTCCATGCTCCACATGGAACAACAATGAAAATGACATGATCGGAAGTAAGTAAACTACACCAATCTAAAGTCTATTACATAACAATTCTGAAGTCAGCGAACCATAACATTTTAGCGATACTGATCTATAAAAAAAAGACCCCATGCAGCTGTCAGGGGTCGCTGAAAAGACAAAGAAAGAATAGGCCTACTGGACCCCCACCCCACACAAAACGAGTAATATGTGAAAGCGCACGGGTCTGGCAACTTTATCACGTAAAACACATTGCCACAGAAAGCACCGCGGCAAGAGCATGTGAATACCTGGGACAGGCTTCCTGCGAGAGAACTAGCTACAGTAGTGTGTCTCCGTGCTACCAAACCATCACAAAGGACAATGATGAATAAAGGGTAACGGTAGGCCCATATCATATACTGCCCTAGGGGAGTGAAGTGTTAGAGACTTCACTATACTAGGTCCAGCACCGAGAGGCGGGGAATGACCAGTTCCCTTTCTCGCTGCCTTTTCCTCCCCTAACTCAAGAGCAAAGTCAAGTACGAATTTACAGCTGGGTAGACTGGAGCGTGATGATACCGGGAATCTAACCCGGCACTTTTGCCGCGAGAGACCAGCGCTCTAACTACTCTGTCAATCGGACGCTCAATGCTGAATAAACCAGTCTGAAATCACAAATTATAACAATCTGATGAATATACACGAAATCTTCCACACAGCACATCCGATGAATGACATCAAGACAAATGCTTGCAGCGACTGACAATAATATCAAATGTAATTGTGAGCGGACACAAGTCCTTGGGGGAAATATCTCTTAGTCAATGATTCTCAACCTTTTTACGACCACGACTTAAATTTCACAGTTGGTGAAACTGGCGAACCATGTACCAAAGCTGAGAAGTAAAAAATTAATTATAGCAATTCAATCAAATGCATGCCGCTTAAAACTTTTGAGTAAGGTAACGTAAAGGACGCGGACCCCTAACAATGTTTCCCCGCGACCCATACTTTGAGAATCACTGAGTGCTCGCGGCCTGCCACTCGATCTGTGTGCTTCATGCGATGAGTCACCACTGACTAGATACAACAAATGAGAAAAACAAGCAAAACAAAACTGAAAGAGGTACAAATTAAAAACCGCCGACAACGGGTCTTATCAAACAAGCGCCGGCTTAATCTTCTATTTCCACACACTGTGTGTGGAACATGCTAGCACGTGATGCTGCCAAAAAAATGTTAACGATCCAAATATTCCCACTTGCGAAATGCACTAAGAAGGACTAAGTGAAAACTGAAGAAACGTGTTATAAATTTTTTAAACTAATGTAAAGAGGGAGCTGTGGCTACAGTGCTCGCCTCTTGCGACAGTTTTACCGGGTTCCAGGTTGGAAACCTGGTAGCGTCAAGCTCCAGTCGACTCGGCTGTAAATGCGTATCTGACAATGCTCTAGAGTTAGGAAAGGCAAAGGCAGCGAGTAAGAGAACTGGTCACCCCTCCCTCAAATAAAGCTGGACCAAGTATAGTGTAGTCTCTAACACTCACCCCACACTGTACACTACGGCAGTATCTTCTATGAGACTACCTTCACCTTTTTACAGAGTGAAATGAGCACGAACTCCAGCTGGGACGGTCACATGCCCCGAAAGCAAAAGTGACGCCGTGGGATCGGAAACATAAAGGAAGCAGGAAAAGGAATTGAGAATATACTGAAAAGGTAAGGGGTGAAGTTTGTAACAGTCTATTTCTACAACATTAACATAATCAGCTATCAGAATATCTTTCTGCTTCTTTTTCGTTCGTCCTGAAAAGGACGTTGGGTGCGCTGTGTCCATTTACAGCGAAGCTGCGATATTTGCGCCTTTCGGTCGACACATCCGACTTCAGCACTGCATTTTTGGGACCGGGTTAGCCTTCCCTCTTTGATCCCTACTCACTCAGCCAGACTGCAGATATGCAGCCTGTTTCCAGGACCACTACTTGGAGGTGGAGTAGAGTCTTGGTCAGCTCTGGTTCGCTGACCCTGACGCAAGCAGTCTAGATACGGGTCGCTGACTGCATTCCTCACTGTTGACGTGTCTTAGGTCCCATCATAATATTATCTTCTGCAAGCAAGTCACAAGGGCTGGATCATGGAGTGCGACAATATTCTATGAAACTTAGAATTCAATACAGGCTGCCAGAGAAATGAAAAGGCGAAAACTATACAGTGATCTCAGATACACTAGAGATATGGAAAGGCGAACTATAGACAATGATCTCAGATACACAGGAGATTTGGAAAGGCGAACTATGAACAGAGATCTCAGTTACACCAGAGAAATGGAAGGGCGAATTACGGACAGTGAACTTAGTTGCGCCACAGAAAACGAAATGCGAACTATGAACTCGGATCCAGCAGGTACGCGGAAAAGGAAATTATAGATACTAAACTCAAATTCATAAGAGACAGTTGTCACATATGGAAATAGTGCAGCAGTAATCATCCACTTTTGCCCCTTCCCATCTAGTTTATATTTTTTGCTACATGAACGAAGGATTCACCAGTGCAATTAACACGTGAGCCATCTGGCAATTAAGCCCTATGTGAAACAGAGAGCGAAGCGCGGAGCATGGCGTAATAGATTCTTTGATCAGGGGAACACACGATATTCAGTCTAAGACGGACCTTGGATTGTAAAACTGTCAAGGGAAGTAATTGCGTAGCTGATATTCGGCAAGGCGGAGATGATGAAAGTCAAGCCAGAGAGGCAGAGGCGGTAAAATTACCATTGATTCAAGAATCGAACGGCAAATTGGCTCGGGTCTGGACTTTCGCATTTAAGAACTTTAGAACGAAATTTATCAATATATACCATGTCTCTCCGATAGCCATGATCAGTTGCCCAGAAATCTATCTGAATTCACTAGCTCGTTATCTTAAGATTTCTCGTACAGAGTGAAAATTATTAGATTTTCGTGGAGTGTTTCATTTTTCTGACTGCGGTAATTTATATACTAGTTTTAAAGTGATTTAGTGTGTTTAAAGTTTTCATTATATTTCACTGAGATTTTCTGTGCTAATTAAATAACTTATAGCTAAATTTTCCAGCCGTAAAGTAAATTTAATTACTCGCTATTTCCCAGTAAGAGATGTTTTAAATTGACTAGTACATACATTAAATAACTGTCTACTGACGTCATATATTATTTACTTCTATCCATTTTATGTAATTTTATAAATGACTAGTGTTCATATCACGCGTTAAAAGAACGATAGGATAAGCTAGACACGTGTGTTTTAAATCTAATTTATAACGGAGTGGTGTAGAGGTCCTATTTTTAACACGTGTTAGATATGATATTGATAATTTGGTTAAATGTTTATATTTTCTTTTCCTAAAATATAGGCTGATCAAACCTGAGTACTAGCGACTTTTCTTATGGCCATATGAACTTATGATCATACGAACTTATAATATTATAAGCATCCAAGAATATTTAATATTGATGAGCTTCTTGCTGTGACCTGTGCGGTCCAATTTTCCCCATTTTTCCATGAGAGAAAGCAGAATAGAAACATTAAATTATAATATTAACTGGACCAGAATTATTACCAGATTTATTTATATCAATCTCATCAGCCAGCTGTGGCAAAATATATTGTCAGCAACATTTGTGCAACTTAACCTAGCATTTCAGCCACCTGAGGCTAAACAACCTAGGAACTGTATATGTTCTATTTATCCTACATCCGCGATCACCACGCATGAACCCTACTCCAACCAACTGAAGGCATAAATAACTTATTGTATCCAGGACCCCAAATACGCAGCAACAGAGAATGCAGTCAGTGACCCACAGCTTGACTGCTTGCGTCAGGGTCAGCAAACCAGAGCTGACCAAGACCCTACTCCACCTCCAAGTGGTGGTCCTGGAAACAGGCTGCATCCCTGCAGTCTGGCTGAGAGAGTAGGGATCGAAGAGGGAACGCAAACCCGGTCCCAAAAAATGCTGTGCTGAATTCGGATGTGTCGGCCGAAAGGCGCAGATATCGCAGCTTCGCTGTAAACAGACACAACGCAACCAACGTCCTTTTCAGGACGAACGAGGAAGAAGAAGAAGAGTATCCAGGACAAATTAAAACACCGACTCTAGCGACTACTGTGAAATTTGCAGTAAGAAACTACGGAGAGTCTGGGGCTGGATTTGGTAAAACTAAAATTTGACATTTAATAGTATTATTACTTATTAGTGTATTTCCTTGGAATGCCTGCGACAACTACTGGGGTAAGTATAGTTTGAGGTGGCCACTGCGTGAATGTGAATTGAACGAACAGAGAAAGAAACTTATGTCTTTTGTTAACATCATATACTTATATGGTTTCTTCTTTCTTTTTTTTTATCTCAATAATCTGATTAGTCACGGGATAGATTACATTAGGAACCCATTCTTTTCTCATACTGACTATTTCATAACTTATTGTTACCTTTTGATCTTTTGGGTAAATTAACCTCTGTTGGGATCGTCCTTTCTTTTCCTTTACCAGAGGGGAGAACCTATTTGATTCATTTTCATTTTTTGTCTATAAACCATGATCTATTGATGCATATGATTTATGTTGTGATTTTCTATTAATAATAAACTTTATTAAACCTTTAGTTATCGTGTCGGTCAACCCCTATCCATTATATGTTATCCATAGTTTGTTTTCACGTTCGTGTGAATGTGAGTGCAGTGTAACTTGTATTTTCGTACAAGGAGAGAAAGTGCGTCTGATTTAAATATCGTCGTCCAGATAGGCTGGATTAGATAAATTATTCTATCCAGAGACTGTCCTTTCTCTTACACGATCACCCTCGTGATAAAAACTATATGTTACCCCTTACTTTCACATTGTCATCACTATCACCTCTGCTCAGTATAACCATCTATACCTATCTGATAATTCATCCACGACAACAGTGAAAGATAGACTATGGCCACTGAACTCAGATCCACCACAGACACTGAAACAACAGGCACAAGACCAAATCCGGTGGATAAGTGCAATGAAGGCTCAAGTCTCCGGTTGAAGTGAAGAGAACTAAGTAGGTAACACAAGATGTACTCAATCTTTTCTAGATCTGAAACAGACGATAGGCTTGAACTATTAACTTTTTTGGTTTAATCAAATTTCTTAAACAGCGCACAGTACACACCAATCATCATGTCTGAGGGTACAGAAGTCCTTTTCTTTCTCTGCCTCTTCACAGACCCTCCCGGGAACTACACTTTGAACACACCGGCGCTATATTAATCAATATTTCAAGTGGGCCATTCCCGAAAAAAGAGAGAAACTCGGCCGTGCCAATGTTCTATACAAATACGTATGCTGAATCAAATGTAGTGTAGTCTGCTCCCGGGTCAATCGGTCATGTCTGTCACCCTATGTGGAACATAGGTCGATATTTTAATGCTTCTGGACTATACATCATCATCATCATTTTCCTTTGCGCCATCCACTCTGTAGTTTTATCACCTTTCTTAAGCAGCGCAGTCATCATCATCATCATGTTACGCAGCATGGAGCCACCAATGTAGCGGGTCCCCTGGCAGGAAGCCAGCACCAAGCTTCCACATGCTCGTGCAGCGGTAGTTTCTGTGGCAATTATCGTAGTGTTCTACATGACCAGCTTGCCAACCCCAGGCCACAATCTCACACTCGTCGTCGTCGCCTTGTTAGATATGCCCCAGTGTGTAATAGTCCTTTTCTTTTCCTCTTCAGAGACCCCCCGAGAACTACACGGGACTTATGAACTATACGTTGTATGAACTATATGTTGTAGGTTAAAACATATCTGGATTATTAAGTCCACGAATCGGGAGGAGAAAAACGCAAAAGGCGGTTACAAAGCTTCAACATTTGCTACAGATGAAAACTGTACATTATCACTCGCAACATTAAGTCTTAAATCATATTTATAACATCGCGGAGATCTATGATGCCTGTGATGAAGTACATTGATACAGCGATAAAATCATTAATTATATGTAATAAAGTCATAATAATATGTATAGAATTAGTAAAGTTGTAACGCGTCTTCTTCCCTGCGCCAGAAAACGCATTGATTTAGGTTGATTTAGGTAGGATAGAACGTAGTCTAAAACCTTATTGCAGCGCTGGTAGTATTGGACTTTGTAACCCGCCAGTCAAGGGTTAACGATAAAAATTTGAAAAATTCTACTAGCGTAGTGGTTCCAGAAAAGATAGAAAGAATAAAACACACGAACGCATAAGATTGAGAGAGCGGACACATGCTGCCGGCTTGTCAAGTGTTAGAAGTTTGAATTAGCTACTCAGGCCGACAGTGCGAGACGATGCCGTTAGCTTGTGTCGAAAACGATGTCGCGAGCTTTAAAATTTAAAAATAAACCGCCAAGTCCAATACATTTTCTAACAAAAGGCACACTGTATAATCATATATACACACACGCATAATTACTTCCTGCCGGGAAAAGGAAGATCTGCGATGATTTTTATAACATTCAAGTAGTTGAGACTTAGAAAACAACGAACACCAAAATGGAAAATATATGGAATTCTTTATTAATAGGTTTAAGATCATAAAAGTTAGCTAGTCTTAGAGCTGGTCTTGTCCTGATGGGTAATATGCTTTCGAATAAAAAATCCGACAGAAATAAATAAAGTTATGGACAAAAGACTGCATTTGTTCGTACAGACAGACCAACACATGCTCGTTTGGACTTGCACTAACGGTAACATTTTTTGACGCGTCCTTGAAAAAGGCAAGAAAGTGTACATGTAGAAAGGGGTAGACAAGGGGGGGGGGGGGGAAATTATGGGATGGCTCAAACTGAATATGTTTTTTGGTAGTGTTAGGCAAAAACCAAGTTTATTTTTGGTGAATGCCAAGTTCAGACGGACAGACCGACAGAAGTACATTAACATTGGACCGAAATTGGAACTTAGATTTAAAAATTTGAATGGAAAATCTTAGTAGTAGATCCCATTGGTCAAAACATTTCATATTATTGAGTACATTCAAAGGCTTGACGCCATTTGTAGAAGATAGTCCCTAGAGCAGGAAAAAGTGATTAGCCTTATTAAAGCAAATATATATTAAAGTAATAGGCATCACAGTTCAGCCAGCAGTATATCTGGAGTCTGCTATTCAACGTACCTGTGTTTTTTTCATTGAATTTCTGGGTTTTTATCTGGCACTAGTCCGGTGCCAGATGTCTATGAGAAGCAGTGAGAAGTCGTTTCATGCACAGTAGTGACAGGGACCTGCAGAGTCTACCCTGTTACTTTTGGCCATTATCATAGCGAAATAGTGTGACACCAAGTTTACAGACTGTTCAAGTGTGCCCAGATAAGTAAAATATCTGGCACCCTAACTCTACATCAGCTTTAAGACCAGCACACCCCTGTATAACAAGAATAAACTATTTCCCCAGAGAACTTAACAGTGACAGTGTATATTAAAGAGACTGGGAGTGATTATAGAAACCCAAACCGCCATCCAGTGTTAGAAACCAGTAATAGACAAATTTTAGTAACACTATTAGTATAGTTAAACAGTATTTGTTTGGACAATTGTCCCTTTGGGTCTAGAATTTACATTTTGTATATATCTTGAATTCTTTTCATTTTAAAGTCCTGACCAGAAGAATACTAGGTTCAGGACCAAATAAATCATACAGAAAATTATTAATTGTACAAATTTATCCCAGGTGTTATTTCCTTTAATCATAGACCTTAATACTTGTTTGTATAGATGTGTATTATTGTTAAAGTACCATCACACCACACTTGCATATCCCTAGACAGTAGACGTAGCTATCATTCATACTAGTCAAGAATAAGTCTGCTTGAGGCCATAAGGTGGTAGCAGCAAGGCACCCTGATAACTCAACCCTAATTTTGTTAGCATCAGGGACCTTCACAGCTGGCCTCATTCAGTACAATAAGGAAACATATCAACAACATTTCATAACATCAAAATCCACCACAATGCCACAGAAACTATCGTAACCCCCCCCCCCCCCCCCCTTCCCTGTTAAAAACTAAGCAAGACTTGTTACAAAACTTCAGAACTGTTATATTAACAGATCAACAAAAAAACCACGCAATATTTGTTACAAAACCTCCGAAGTGTCTTTTAACAGATCGACCAAAAAACCACGCAAGATTTGTAACTTCAGAAGTGTCTTTTAACAGAGCTATGAAAACCAACACGGATTACTAAACTACATCCAAGGTATATAAAAAAATAGTGTAAGTTTACTATACTATGCTATGCTATATTACACTGTAATATATGATACAACACACTGCACTACACTATACCAAACTATAATACACTATATTATACTAATTAGTGTTAGTCTACTAGGGTTACTACACCATATCCAAAGTATATCAAAAGTAGTGTTAGCTTACTCCAGCAGAAAAGCGATGCGGACACCATCAAACTTGTCTTCGATCTCCCGAGTTATCGATGTTCGTCAAATGCCCTTGCCCCGCAGTTCTCTTGATTAGACTGAATTCGTTCGGGAGGAAAAGGGGAAGGAGTGAGGTGTGGAGAACGGGTGGAAAAGGGGGGGGGGGAAGAGAGAACAAAAAATGAGTCGAAATCTATGTATCGACTGGACAACCGAGGTGTGCAGAACAAGGGCGGGGCGGGGGGGGGGGGGGGGAGGAAACCAAAAATGACAGTCGAAATCTATGTATCGACTGGACAACCGCAGCTTCCTCCAAGCCACAAAGGGCATCTTCAGCATTACGCTGACCTGCATTTATTTAAGCCTTGATGTCTGATAGGTCGTCAATGTAATGTGGACCAACATTAGTTAATTCAAATCGTACAACAATGTATGTAGTATACTGGTTGCTGATTGCATGTATGTATATATATGTACTGGTTGCTGACTGTACGTATATGTTTTTTGGTTCCTGATTGTACGTATTTATATACTGGTTGCTGACTGTACGTATATGTATACTGGTTGCTGACTGTACGTATATACAGTACTTTGCAAAAAAAATGGCAGTCATATTGGTTAGCTAAATATGCTGAAATCTAATTAAATATGCATGTTCTGCCCAAAATTTGCACTCCACTTAAGTGAGCAAACACTACCAAAAGTAAAAAAAAATTAGCGGAGAGTAAAGTCCCTTGATAATAGAGCAGACGACAATTTCTAATGCTAGTGGCAGAAAATGGATACAAAGTCAAAGTGTATGTTAATTTCACAGCTTTGGAATGAAGGAAATCAAACATGTTCCAACATTTCTAAAACCTTGAACATTCCTGAGCAGACTGTCTACAGAGGTGTGAGTAAATTAAAAGCAGGTAATGGAATCGAGCGAAAGGAAGGTAGTGGGAGACCAAGAATTTTGGACACAAAGGACCATCGGCATCTCGCCCAAATCGTTCGGGCTGGGCCAATGAAGAGTGTAGAAAACATACGGCAGCGCATGATCGATTTGGGAAGCCCAGAGGTATCTAATGCTACTGTCAACCGGGAGCTACACAGGATGAATTACACAAAAAAAGCGGGTAATTTCGTCACCATTGCTCACAGAGACTCACAAACAGATTAGCTTGAACTGGTGCCACGAACACCAAAATTTGTCATGGGACAATGTGATTTTTTCAGATGAATGTTCTGTTTGGTCTTATCCTGCTCAAATAATTATTTGGACGAAAGACTCTGTAACGCCTGTGTACCAGTGACCGAAACATACCCAGAAATTCCATCTTTGGGGAGGGGTGTCAGCAAGAGGTGCCACCCCACTGTGTGTTTTCACAGGAATTCTCACGAAAGAAAGGTACATCGACATACTAGAGGGACACCTTCTGCCATTTATGCAGGTCATGTACCCCGATGGGTGCACATTTCAACATGACAATGACCCAAAGCATACAGCTCATACCACCAAAGCATGGCTGCAAGAGAAGAATGTGATAGTGCTGAAGTGGCCCAGCAACAGTCCCGACCTAAACCCAATTGAAAATGTTTGGGCACTACTCAAGAATCATTTAAAAAAGAGTGGACTCAGAGACGTTGAACAATTGAAGAAGGTAGCTGAAAAATACTGGGACAGTCTGACTCACAATTACCTACAAACATTTGTGGGAAGTATGCCTCGCCGCATCCAGGCTTGCCTTGCTGGAGAAGGCAACATTATATTGTACTGAAACCACTGTTAATAGATAGGGGAGATACCAATCTTCCTCTGAACATACAGTTTTTATTATTATTTGCTTCTATCAGTGTGCTGTGTTGCGAAAATATGACTGCCATTTTTTTTGCAAAGTACTGTATATACTGGTTGGTAACTGTACGTATATGTATACTGGTTGGTGACTACGTATATGTATACTGGTAGGTGACTGTACGTATATGCATACTGGTAGGTGACTGTACGTATATGCATACTGGTAGGTGACTGTACGTATATGTATACTGGTACTGTACAACCATGTATACTGGCTGGTGACTGTACAACCGTATATGCTTGTTGCTGACTGTACAACCATGTATGCTTGTTGCTGACTGTACATACATGTATAATGGTTGGTGACATATATATATATATATATATATATATATATATATATATATATATATATATATATATATATACTTACTTGTTGCTGACTGCACGTACATGTATACTGGTTAGTGACTGTACGTATATGCATACTAGTTAGTGACTGTACGTAAATGCACAATGGATGTTGACTGTACGTATATGTATACTGGTTAGTGACTGTACGTAAATGCACAATGGATGTTGACTGTACTGTCGTGAAATATTCTAATCCACATATATAAATTATCAGGTAAATATAAAGCCTAACAAATAAATTCTAATAAAGAAAAGAGCAATGGTAAAATAACAGTGCTGTCACCAAGAAAGTACTCGAAATCCCCTTTGTTTTATGCTTCGTCTGCAAATTGTAACGCTTTCACGTTGATAGTAAAAGCCTACTATATTATTACCCGCGTTCTTCAATGAAACGTGTGCTGTATTTCTTGCAAAAACATTGAGATACCAAGCTGAACAATGACCTAATTTTAATATTTCATTCATTCCATTTTATACACGGCGTAACTAAAGACAGATGGACTAAAGGATAGAGAGAAGGGAGAGGCATATAGCCGAACACGTGCAACACAAAACACGCGTCGCGCGATACACAATTACTACTATCACGCGTGTAAGGCCACATGCACTAACTTTTTCGGACGGACAGTGATAAAAACACTAACCTTCCCAGAGTTAGGTTTTTAAATCCTGAAAAACTCTTATTAGAAAGATGACAATAGATGGGTTTACGTTTGAAAACATTACAGTACCCAGACAGCACATCTTCGAAACAGGAGGTAGAAGGAATTGCATATTTTGAACGCAGCATTTTAGCTCTATTAAATATATATATTTGGGTTCCTTAGGGTTTGCTGACAAAGAATATGTACAACGTTATGCAAATAGTCTAGGAATTAACAAGTTATAGCCAAAATAAAATGATGGTGCTGTCAGACAACACCCCAAAATCAGAATCGCTCAGTGGTAGATTTTTTTACACCACCATTGTACGGGAAATGGGCCACAAGTTACATTTGAACTGATTGGCTGGAATGATATGTAAGGCTAAACACGATTAGTCGGGCTATAAATGCTATCCTTGGTTGTTAGGGGAGACGTAGGAAGTTAAAATTTTTTCAAACACTTGTCGAAACGTGGCTCCATTGGCCAGACTCGCTGATATACTCACTTAGGAGCGTTAGTTCGAGACCACTAGTGCAAATAAGCTTGATAAAGCAACAGTGCGTTGAAGCCAGCTCATATTTTTGCTAAATAAAAGCCTGGAACATAAGCAGATGGGAATTTGTGCCAGTATTTGTGCCAGAATTCATTGCTAATCAACGTATCTGTGTTTGTTTCCATGAATTGTGGTAAGCTTGAAACATTCAGTATCTTTTAATGAAAATTGAATGTGAATTGTTAATTTATGCCTGTATATATGTGTAGTTCAGTAGCAAACATGATGTAAAGCCTATAATGCTCCAGCCTGAACAGAAGGTGTCGGAGGAAAGTAAAACGGCAGGGAATGGCCAAACAGTACACTGACACCTAGATGATTGACTAGAAAGAAATAATGCTGGAAGTGCAGAGGCGTAGTAACCATTAAGGAGGTTAATACTGGTATAAAGTATTTCAGATGAAGCTGACAGTTGGCCTAACGCTCTGAACTCAATGTTTGTGATGTATTGTGCTCAGTGTAAAAAGAGAGTATAAATTAGTTATGAAGTAGAAGGTACATCCTTCTTGTTTTCAGGGACCGTGGTCTTGATGGTATTGAGCAGCACCTGGTCAGAGCTTTGCTGAATCCAGAGTCGGACAGCATACTCCTTGGTCCATTTAGCTATCAGTGAGGTGTCTCCAGAGCACAGGGGAGAAATCGAGCAGAGGAGTCCTTTCCTGCCGCCATCACGCAAGATAAGCTGATGTGGCCAGCTGAGCTCAAAAATTATGTACCCCCCTCTTAAAAAACATTGTAACATAAACTTAAGAGGGGAAGGGAAGTAAATTGTTTTAATATCAGGAATGAGAACATCTTTACTATTCCCCATAAAGACAAAATTGAAGTCATGATGGTTACAAATACCAACAAGAGCTTGAACAAAACAAAACCAGTATATACTTTTAATAATATATGTCTCTCTTTTTAAATTCTTGCGATCTTGCATCTTTGATGATTACTGGTTCCTTTGTACCGAAATCAGACGATAGGTCATCATGACAGAAATGAATACATCTTGTTATTTGAAAAGTTATCAGTGACTCCTTTAAGTAATAAGGAGTGTTTTATGTAAACAAAGTGTGGTGGAATAAATTAAATTGTTTATCTGTCTGTTGTTGTTGTGACTTACACTTCATCATATACATACCCTAGACATACAACGTAGTCATCACACTATTCCAGAATAATTCTGACTTCTTCTTCTTCTTCTTCTTGCGATCGCATCTTTGATGATTACACCGTCAGACGAGTTCTCATGATGAATTCGACTGTTGTTTGAAGTTCCTCTTTAACTCCATATAGCTGTGAGTTTAGTGTTGAGTCATTGGGCCAGTATATCTTTCTTAACTGGTCATACAGAGGACAGTCCTGTAGAACATGCTCAGCAGTTTGTTCGTTTAATCCACATGTGCACAGTGGTGAAGCAGACAATCGTAGCTTGTGCATGTGTTTATTCAGTTTGTTATGCCCTGTCCTGAGTCGAAAAATAGTTGTCTGTCCCTGCCGGTCGAGAGTGTGATAGTCGTCTTTGGGTTGGTTCTGTTCTCTTCTGATAGTCTGGATAGCTCTCTTTTTCTCAAAGTATGTGACTTCATTATCTTCTTGTTCACATTCTCCTCCCTTTTTTGCAAGTTATCTGCCTTTTCATTTCCGGGTACACCACAATGAGATGGTACCCACTGAAGTATGGTTCTCTTTTTGGCAGCTACCTTGTTTAGTTCATTTCTCAGATGCGGGAGTTTACCACCCTTGAGAGCTTGCAGGACAGACAGTGCATCTGTGAGGATGACTACCTGGTGGCAGTCAGAGTTGGTGTTATAAATCATATTTGCAGCTTGCTCTAGAGCTTGAACCTCAGCTGTATAGTTGGAACAGAATTTACCAGTGGGAATGTGCCTAGTCTCATAGTGGTTGTCAGGATATGAGATAAAGATACCGGCACCTCCATTCCTAACAGCATTAGTTGCTGATCCATCTGTATAGGCATGTATCCATGATTGATCGGGATAGCTTTCTTGGATCATACTCAATGTAGCAGTTCGTTTTTGCAGATCATTATACTCACATCCACTTGTGAGACCACTGACTGTTGTATTAATTTGGAGGGCACTGCTGGCCTGCTCCCATGGTACAGGGTATAGGGTGGGCTTCAGTGGTGTTGTCTTCATGGATAGGTCTTCTTGATGCTGTCTTATAAGTCTTTTCCCCCGATGCACAAAGCTGCTACGCTTTAGACGTCCCAATGCCAGATCATCTAGTCTTGCCTTCATTGGGTGCATTGGCATACGTTGTACTTTTCCATCTGGATCATGGTTTTTGTGTCTCTTCTATGGGACAATGTCTGTAATCCAGCAACCTTCTGCATCTCTGTTATTGGTGTAGTTTTCATGGCTCCTGTAATGAGCCTGAGAGCTTGATTTTGCACCTTGTCCAAAGACTGCAGATGTGAGTTAGCAGCTGATAACCATGCTGCTGAGCTAAACTCTAAGTGTGGTCTTATTACTCCATTATAAATCTTCTTTAGATTTCGTTCATTTGCTCCCCAGTTGGTACCTGCTAATTTTCTGAGTATGCCTAGTCGTCTTCGGGCCTTTCCTTCTGCATTTTCAATATGCTTATTCCATGTAAGCCTTTGGTCAAATGTCACCCCAAGATAGGTGGGGTAGCTTTCTTCCTTGATCACGGTTGTCCCTAGGTGTATGTTAGCTGATTTGTCCTTGGGGGCGAGGGGGAACAGTGTTGTGGAGGTTTTGTCTGTGTTTATTGTGATAAGCCATTTCTCTGCCCATGACACTAGCATGTCTGCTGCCCGCTGCATTCTATAATTTGCTGTGGTGACATTTTCATCAGCGCACCAGAGTACTAGGTCATCTGCATATAAGGCAGCTTTAACTCCTGCAGGGAGATCTTTCACCAGGTCATTGATGTAAACAAGGAAGAGTGTTGGGGAAATTACTCCTCCTTGAGGTACCCCTGATGGAGCAACACTTTTCTGCTCTGCAGACCGTCAAGAGTGACTCTAGTTCTCCTGTTATGCAAGTATGACTGGATCCATTTCATCATGTTGCCTTGGATTCCACTTCTCCTAAGTTTTGCAATGAGGCCATCTTTCCACACCTTGTCAAAGGCCTGCTTGAAGTCGACCAGATCGTTAGGACCTTTTTCTTCTCCTGGAAGGCATCTTCTATTGCTTGAGACAAGTAAGTAACTTGGTCTTCTATACTGTAGCATTCTCTAAATCCAGCTTGTTCGGCACCAGGATCTGCTCAGACTCTAAATACCATTTCAATCTGTGGTTGACTATTCGCTCCATAGTCTTCCCAACACAGCTTTGTGAGACTGATTGGCCGGTTTGCAGCCTCGGTCCATTTCCCTTTCTTTAGTATGGGTATTGTGATGGCTTCTCTCCATACTTGGGGTACCGTTCCTTTCAACCAGCTGTGGTTGAATATCTCAAGCAGTTTTGTCTTTGCTGCTGAGCTCAGATTTACTAGCATTTCGTTGCTGATTTTGTCTGGGCCGGGTGACTTTTGAAACTTAAGCTTGGAAATAGCCTTCTGTAGTTCTCCTAGTGTGATGGGTTCCCTCATTGGGGCAGGAGTATCTGTCTGTCCCATGGTTGCCAGTATTTCTTTTCTTATCTCTCTCTGATGGTCTATGTTAATGGGTAAGTTGCTTTCTGAACTGTATCTTCTAGCAAACAAGTCTGCAGCTTGTTTTCCTCTGAAAAGTTTGCCACCTTCATCCAATGTGATAGTCTGCCTTGGTGAGGAATGCTCTTCATTTAGAGACTTGACTAATCTCCAAAGTTTCCTGCCGTCTTTCTCAAGGTTCAGCGATGCCGTTTTAGTTCTCCAGCTTTTCCGCTTTTCTTCTAGCTTTGTTCTCTGAAACTCTGCTACAGCCTTTTTCCATTTGTTGTGAGTTTCAAGTGAAGGCTGAGACTCTGCGTCCTTTCTAGCCTTGTCCATAGCTTCCTGACGTTCTTGGAGTGTGCTGGACCATATATGTAGTTACGCCGGCATCCTTTGGGAATGGTTTCTTTTGCAGCTTGTAGTATGCATCTGTTGAAGTCTTTTACCACTTCATTAATGTCTCTGTTCTGTACCTTGAGGGTAGACAGCAGCGTGTTCACCTGATGCCTGAATAAACCCCAGTTGGCTTTTTTGTAGTTCCATCTTGTAATGGCTGGGCCTGTACTGAGAGTTGCACTCTGGACAGTAAGAAAGATTGGGCGATGGTCGCTTCCCCCTAGTTGGTCTCCTACTTCTCTACTAATAGATCCAGCTATATCTGGTGTGGAGAAGGCAAGATCTGGTGTTGAGGTTGTGTGCCATCCTCTGGAGTAGAAGGTAGGAGTATCTGTGGCATTATTGACTAGGATTAGGGAGTGATCATCTTGCCAAGTTTCAACCTCTTCACCTCTGTGATCCAGATGGTTATAGCCCCAGCTCTGGGAGTGGCTATTAAAGTCTCCAACTGCTATAAAGTTGGTGGCTGGTACCTGTTAGAGCTGAGACTCAGGGGTTTGTTGTTCGGACAGTAATAGTTCAGGAGTTCTATTTCCATCTTGTCTACCTTTATCTGCAGCAGCTGATATTCTGCTCCATCCATGAAGGTTTTCCTTTCGTGTGCAGGAATGTTATTCCTTACAAGAGTAAGTACTCCTCCTTTTCGTCTATCTTGTCTGTCGGATCTGAAGCATTGATATCCCCTTATTTTAAAGGTTTGATCTGCTTTCAAGTGAGTCTCTTGGATACAGCAAACACTGACTTGCTTCTCATACAAGATGTTTTCCAGCTCTGTCTTTTTGCTGTATCCAGCCTGCTTGCTGTTCACTCCCTCTGCATTCCAGTGCATCATGACAAGTGGCACTCTGGGTTTCTCTTTTTCTGTTTTGTTTTGGTCAGTAGTTCTCCTCCGCCGTCTGTTGACTCCACAAGACGGTCTAGAGGGTCCTCCAGTAGCTGAGGGTGGGCTCTGTCGAGGCTCAGAGCCCGGCACTGCACCTGCCTGGTGGAGCTCCACAGGGCGAGCACCAGAACGAGATTTATTTGACGGTGTACTCTCCATAGAAAAAAAAAAAAAGCGAGTTGCATGATACTGTGGTTTCCGGTGCGCCTTCTGGCCCAGTATCTACGACTTTAGCACCTGTTCAACGGGAGAGTGGGCTCATCCCTAATCTGTTTATGTTCCCAGTAGTAGACTATTCGCAAGCAGCCTGGGGGTGTCACTGCTCTGCGCGGACCTTGTTTACCGAGGCGGCGTCCGAGCTCGTATGGTGAAAATATGGTTGCGTTATCTTCAAAATAGCCCTGTCTTTCCCGTGGCTTTTCTGCCATCCTGCAACTTTGAGTTAGGGAGTTCTGAGCTCCAGTCTTTTCCCAGGCATTTTATCCTGGCCTGGCACGCATACAGAGGACCCCACTTCTGGTTCTAAGTTAGCAGTTGGGGATAGGTGGGGTAGCACACTGTGCATTCCCCGTCATCCAGGGGGCTCTCCAACTATGCAGAGCTTGCACAATGCTGTGCTCTGGTTCGGGCTCTCCCAAGGAATCCTCACGTCCTGCACAGAGCCACTTCCCGATACCCACCACCTGCCAACCCTCCATTGTAGAAATCTCCTGCATGCGGCCATCCAGTCAAGAGCCAGCTCAGCCCATTTAGTCTGGCCCCTCACCCAGGACCTGTCCGGCTTGGGTGACCCTGCCAGGAGTAAAACTCCCGCCGGCATAGCTCCCGGGATCATTGAGGCGCTCAAGCTCTCCAACCACGGCAAGGTAGGCTTACATGTGGAGAGTAATTCTGACTGAGATATATATATATGTGGCAGCAAGTAAGGTTATCTATAATACACTACTCTTATTAGATATAGATACCTTCACAGCTGATCTCAGTCAGTACACTAAGTCCCCTATAAATATTTATAACATCCCACTTCACCACATGTACGTATATGTATACTGGCTGGTGACAGTACGTATATGTATACTGGCTGGTGACAGTACGTATATGTATACTGGCTGGTGACAGTACGTATATGTCTACTGGCTGGTGACAGTACGTATATGTATACTGGCTGGTGACAGTACTGGCAACAAGTATACATATACGACATATTTGAAGTTGCAGTAGGCCTAATCTTTCTTTGTCTCTTAAGATACCACCCGGGGGCTACACGGAGCTTGTATGCAATATACAAGGAATAAAACAAATGCGTCGGTTACATTTAAGACAACAGTTGAATATATTCTTCGGCCAATTTACAACTATTTGTATGTGTATTACCGAAATTATGTTCTCATAAATATATATTTACCACTTGTTTTAAAACATCAGCTGCGGGAACAAACAAACAAACTGGCATCCAATTTGGTGCCTGGGTCAAACCTAAGAAAACTTCCTGGAACAGTTTGTCAGTCAAAAGCTAGAGCCGGAATAACAATTTTATTTTAAAAATCTCTCAATCGCCTGAATATTCTCGTCTGCGTCACACGGGAGGTAACTCAGAATTTCAGCGAGAAAACCTAATCTGGATTCGAGTTACCTAAAATTATAAAATACGATATTAACAAATGTTTCGATAATAACCAGTAGCTGCACGACAACAGGATCATTTTTACACCCCTTCTCTACCCCTCTTTTTAAATTCGATGACGTCGTTTGTCACGAGGTATCCACAATATAATAAGAACAAATAAAGCTATAAGGATCAGTGTGGGTATGGCGGGAAAGTGAGGGTCTGCTGAGGTTCTCGTTAATGCATACTGATGCTGACAAATGAATAATGAATTGAATATCGTCCCACACACCCCCAAGCTACCTCTCACTCCTCCCTTATTAAACAACATGACAAGTAATGAGAGACTGCCATTTTGGTCCCTAGGGAAAATGCACACACATGCACATCCAAACAATGTGACGTTTTACATTTACTACATTTACACTAATCGGTGGTCCATTGTTCGATCCCCCATTTCAGGTGGGATTTTTTAGACCGCAAACGGCTCCGGGGTCGACCCAGCCTCGTGAATTTGATACTAGATCAACTCTGGGGAGGTTGAGGCGGCCGGCGTGATGCTGACCACATCACCCCTACAATGGTAATCGGTATCTCTCTCTCCCTTGATTGAGAGAAATAGAGTTAGAGAATAGGTATTCTAGTCACACGTTCATCCCTCCATTCGTTGATTTAATTGTTATTCCGTTTACAAATTTTAATCGGCGCACTCACTCAGGTATAAGAATAAAGAATGAATCTTATTAAACTTATTACCATAATTACAAACAACAACCATATATTTGACTAATTACAAAGTAAAACTGACACGTTTGGTTTAGTTACTGATTGCGCTTGTGTTCATTCAGCACATTTGGTTGGTACTGTATAAGTACTTGCTAGTTTACACGTCAAGACTGAAAAAGTACACACTGTGTGGCCTGTCAGGGTGCGCGCATTACACGCCTTCTGTCTGTCTTCCCCACCTCACGATGTGAACCTCGGTAGGGCCAACACCTCCGTTCATGTGCCGGTAATGACAAGACTCGCTTTTCGTTGAAGAATCGCCTTATTTTCCGATGGTTTAAATATACATCATTTTGCATAAATTCTGGTAGCTTTTCTCTTTTTCATTCTTTATTCGTTGTCTTTTAGATCTATCTTCTTATGTTTTTGCTTTGGTTCGTTTCGTATCTTTTTTTATATCTCTTGTTTTGTCGCTATCGTACGTCACTTCCTTGTGATTTCTGTGACAAGAGACTACCGCTTTCTTCCACAGATTCATTGGATCGAGCTAAGCTTTATTTTACTAGTTCCACAGTTTTGTTTATTCTTCTTTTTTTCGTTTCGTTGATTATTTACTTTCTTGTTTCAGTATTTCTTTTAGATTTTACGGTTTTCTTGTATTGTTATTGTTCTTTTTTTCTCTCATCACTGTTGTTGTTTACTTTTTCCATCTACTTGTATCACCCTTTTGTTGTATATTTCTCATCATCGTATAGTTTTGTAGTACCTATATGTAATTTTTGTCTTTGTCACTTGTTTGTGGCTGACGAAGGGTAAAACCCGAAACGTCCCTTGTCTCATGTGAACTGTTATTTGTAAAACTGATTCAATACCGTTTTATTAGTTTATAAACTTGTAGGGCTAACATGCATCGGGTGGATATTGTTTGTTTACATTGGCCAACGATGGTTTATCAATACTTTGGCTGAGCGAAAGTTTACTCTTTCCGTACCGTCCCAGGTTCTATCATTCATGCTTGGTGTAACACGGAAATTATAGAATACTTTCCCCCAATCAAATGAATTAACATATGTGCATTTAAACACCTATCATATAATAGTCCACCAATAAGTACTCTTATTATACTAAAGGCATAGAGTAAGTGAAATGCTGATGGTCAAGAAAATATGGGCCAAACACCATATTCTCAATATGCCTCAATGGGGCGTGCAAAGGGATCCTTTACCTGTTTTACATTTACACTTAAGTGGAAAGGCGAAATGATACCAAGATCAGGTATCGGCAATCGAAAATATTATCTGGAATTAGCGATATCCCAAATGTAACCATAGAGATAATATGTATCCCAAATGTAACCACAGAGATAATATATATCCCAAATTTAACCAATCTGAGGTTGAAAGAGATATTTTTTCTTCATACATAAAAAAATAATCAGCTGCTTTGACGAAGTTTACAACCATTCTTCAATAAGGTCCACAAGGGTATTCCATTGTTCTCTTCCCCATTGTATTGCATGTCTGGTTATACTGGTTATTTGAGTTCTGGGGGTGTCACATCATCTTCTTTCTCCAGCTGTGTTCCGCGTGTGCATCGATAGTGACTGCTTCCACTCCATGCTGGCTTTGACACAAAAAAATTTTTAAGTTAAAAGAACACATAATTCACACGCTAACTGAAAAATAAAAAACTTTTTATTTAAAAATGTTCAGTTTAAATATCACTTTAAACTAGAATCATTTAATCATTTTTATATTCATAATTCGTTCTGTACACACAAAAAAACAATGTCTTGCGTGGCTTGCCGCAGACCATTTAAAAGTAGGCCTAACTTTAAAGCCAAAAACGGTCACTCTACATTAGCTTGATATATTTTCAGAAAATTTATGGGAAATATTTTAAAAATTATCTTGGGTTGCAAATAAAACACAAATAAGACAAATATTTTATTTCATTTCTGTACATTTAGTATGATATCATTTATCCTGGATTATAAATATGAGAGAGAGAGAGAGAGAGAGAGAGAGAGAGAGAGAGAGAGAGAGAGAGAGAGAGAGAGAGAGAGAGAGAGTGGAGCAGTCAAGATTTTCTGTTCTCCGGCTCTGCTCCAGCTCAAGGCAAAAACCTGCTGCATCGCACTCCAGCTCTGCTCCAAAGCCCTGGTTACCACAAGGAAGTTCCCGCTCTTTATCTAATGATTTTTTATTATGCCTAAAAAAGGACAATTAAAGTACATACAGATGTCGCAGTTGCTTATGAAGGTTAAGTAATTAATCAACGCCAAATGACTGCCGAACACCTGCTGCAGTCCTGCCAAACATACAGCAACGAAAGGAGTAGCATGTAGCAATAAACTATTTCACTCCACGAAAAACTGTTTGGAGATGTCAGGAACCTTGAGCTGATGACTACTGCCATTATTAGTCAATGTGGAAGTCTGAAGGCGAACAAGGAAGAAGAAGAAAAGAATCAACGGGGTCAGAATGTTAAAGAGAGCTATTTGCTTACAAAGTTTTAAATATTTTCTGAAAAGTACAGACAATAATGAATTACAGCCAATTCAAGTGCGCTGGGTCTTTTTTGAGACACCCTGTATGTAAAGAACTGATGCCAGACGCCTATGATATCTTATTAGTCTCAAAGATAAAGACCTCATTTTCAAAATCAATATTTATCTGCTCCTTATCAAACACTAACAATTCAGAAACAACAGCCTTGACCAGACACAACAACTCAGTTACCAGGTCCGCTGGAGAATACAGACTCTGAATTCATAGAAGCTCTTATTTGATCATTCACTTTCTTTTAACCCCTCGTCTCCCTGAGCAGCAATAGGCCATAGAAAATTCATGCCAAACCTGTTGTATCGGTTTCAGCGAAATTCTAAGTGTTCATACCATTTTATTTTCTTTCATTCTATTTAGCCAATCAAATGTGTTATTTATGTATATCTATTACTAAACACAATTTTCTTATGTATTCCTTTAATTGTGGCCCATTTCATTTGTTTGTGTGTGTGTGTGTGTGTGTGTGTGTGTGCTTGCTTTGTCATAAGCAAGACCTGATTGATCGCTCTTTATAATGTAATTTCTATACTTGTAATACCATATCAACTCCGCCAATGCCGGTCCCAAGCCCGGATGAAAAAGGAGGAGGGCGGCCTGCATGGAGGCCGTAAGGAGGCAGCCCCTCCACCATGCAAAGGCACAACAGGCCAATCACCTGTTTGCTTTAAACCACGATTACGAGTAACAAAAGAGAGAAAACCGGACTGATTCTAAAGGTGACGAACTGGAACGGACTACGGACTACGACTTATGGAACATGAAACACAAGAAGTATAAGTGGGAAGGAAGAGGAGCTGGTGGAAGAGATGAGGAAAGCAAAACTAGAAATCCTGGCTATTACGGAAACAAAGAAAAAAGGACAAGGAGTCATGGATCTCGATGGCAATTTGCTGCTCTACAGTGGTGTACCCATATCCGAAAGAGCTAAAGGGGATGTGGGTTGCATTGTGGCCCAAAATCAAAAAGATAGTATCAAGGGGTGGAACTTTGTCTCAGAGCGCATTATGGTTGTGAAACTAAAAGAAGGAGAAACCATAGTCAACCTGGTCATAGTGTATGGGCCAAATGAGGATGAGAGAGCAGAGGTCAAGGAGGAATTCTTCGAGCTGCTTCAAAGGACAGTGGATGACTGCCTAGATGAAGTTATCATGCTCGGAGATTTTAATGCCAGAGTTGGAAATGACCATGCTAGATAGAGTGGAGTTATCGGAAGATATGGAGAAGATACTCTCAATGACAATGGAAAGCGACTCCTTAGATTCTGCAGTGAGCAGAATCTGATCATTACAAACACAAAGTTCCCCCATAAGCGCATACATACATACACTAGATGTGAACCAACAAAGAATGAGAAGTCAGTGATCGACTATACCATTGTTCGGAGAAGCTCATTCAAATATGTCCGAGATGCAAGAGTCTGGAGGGAGCCAGAGATTGGAAGTGATCACTACCTGCTAACAATCAAACGAACAACTGAAAGAGTTGCTCAGAATAGGAACTGCTCAACATCACGCAAGAAACCAAGTAAACGAGCAGGAGAAATGAGCATTAGGACCTACAAGCTGAGAGAGCCAGAAATTAAGACCAGATATCAGGGGCTTATTGCTGCAGCGGTGAGCAACACAGAAGAACAACCTGATGACTTGGAAACCCTCTGGATTAAATTCAAGGATATCATAAAGACAGCTGCTGCAGAAGCATGTGGTGAAGTCCGACTTGGGAACCAGAGAAAGAGGACACCTTGGTGGACAGAGGAAGTCAAAGAGAAAATAAGAGAGAAGAAAATGGCATGGAAACAATACTTAGGAGCTAAAAACACAACAGGACAAATGGAAAAATATAGAGAATATGTGACACTCAGAACAGAAGTAAAGAACAAAGTGCTAGCAGCAAAACAGAAGTCCTGGGAAGAATTTGGAGAAAAGCTAGAAAAAGATGCACAAGAAAACCAGAAATTGTTCTATAAGACCCTAAAGAACATGAGGAAGGAAAAACAATGCCCTCTCAAATTTATAAAGGACAAGCAAGGCAAATTGCTTACTGCCCCGAAGGAAGTAATGAAAAGATGGAAAGAATATTTCTCAGAACTCCTTGACGGTGAGCAAGGTCAAACATCAGAAATGATAACCACTAGCACAGAAGAGGAAACCAATGGTGATGAAGATGACATAAAGATGGAAGAACTGAAGGCAGCACTGGAGAAAATCAAGATGGGCAAAGCAGCAGGGCATGATGGTATAACACCAGAAATGGTTAAGTACATGGGAGCATCAGGCGACCTGTTACTCCTAAGGGTCCTACAGGTAGCATGGTGCAACAAGACCATACCAAAGGATTGGGAGATCGCCATCATAACACCAATTTTCAAAAAGGGTGACAATCGACAGTGTGGAAACCATAGAGGCATATCCCTTCTCAGTGTCCCTGGAAAAATCTACTCTAGAATCCTAGAGCAGAGACTCCGACGCCTAGCTGAGCCACAATTGGATGAGGTCCAGTGCGGATTCCGAGCAAACCGAAGTACTCAAGACCTAATCTTCACACTCAGACAGCTGAGTGAAAAGGCCCTTGAGTATAAGAGAGAGATCCATCTTTGTTTCATAGATCTGGAAAAGGCGTTTGACAGGGTCCCTTGGAGCAAACTTTGGGACTGTTTGGCAAGGAAGAATATTCCAGCACCTCTGATTCATGCTATACAGAGCTTCTACAAGTCTTGCAGAAATTATGTGAGGACAGCAAACCATAATTCAGAAGAGTTCAGGACCACCACTGGTGTAAGACAAGGTGATATCCTATCACCTTACCTCTTCATACTCCTTATGGACGATGTCATCAAGGCATGTAAGGAGAGAACAAGAAAGTATTCAGTGGGGTACTGGAAGATGAGACAGGTCTATATTTCAGAGCTGGCATTTGCTGATGATGTTGCCCTGATTGCTAAATCAGAGGCACATCTCCAATCCAACCTGCAAGTCTGGAAGGAAGAGCTGGAGAAGAGAGGGATGGTCATAAGCAGCTCTAAAACAAAATCCATGGTGATATCACGAGAAGAAAGAAGACATCAGATTAAGCTGGGAGAACAGGTCCTGGAGCAGGTCGACCACTTTAAATACCTCGGAGCTATTATAGACCGAAAGGGAGGCATCAAAGAAGAGTTGGCCACTCGAAAAGCAGCAGCTGGGAGACTTTTTCAGGCCATAAATCGAGGATTCCTCAGCAAGAGAGAGGTTGGTAAGAAAACGAAGATGGCTGTATACCGCTCCACCTATGTCCCAGTCTTGACATATGGATGCGAGTCATGGGCAATGACTACAACCCATAAAAGCCAGATCCAAACCTCAGAAATGAGGTATCTGAGGAAGGTGGTTGAAGTAACAAGAAGAGACATGGTACGCAACCAGACGATACGTCAAGGCCTAAAATGCCACCCCCTACAGACCCAAGTAGAACAGTCCCAACTAAGATGGTTTGGCCATGTCTGCAGAATGGGAGAAGATCGGCTACCACGACAAGCATGGGAAACAGAGCCAAGGATCCAGACCCCGAGGACGACCCAGAGTCCGCTGGGAGGACAACATTAGACAGTCTTTGAAGGACCGAGGACTAGAATGGAACCAGGCCAGGAGGAAGACAGCCGATAGAATAGTCTGGCGCTCTCTCTTCCAAACCTCTACACCTCACGGTAGAAGGGGAACGACTAAGTAAGTAAGTAAGTAATACCATATCACTGTTCTTGATCTTTTAAGTCGTACTTCACTTCTGCTCACTTCATTCAAGCAAGAAGAACACAAAAACAAGGAAAGGAGAACATTTGGAAAACTTACCCGTTTCTCTGACTTGCATGCCACTTATAGACATCCGAGCCTTCTTTTCCAAGGACACAACATTCTTAGCCAAGTGCTCCACCATCTCCTCCAGCTTCAGCCTCTGTTCATGCTCATGCTGGATCATTTTCTGCCACCTCCGTCCTTGGGTCTGTGACAGTTCATGGAACTCATTGCAAGCCTGAAGACAAGAAAGAATCACTAGAAAATCACAATGTGCCCAAATAACAAAAAACTGGATCACATGACAAGACATGTCAGCTGACACTCAGAAATTAGGAGAACTGAAGTAAGGCTAAGCTGAACGGTGGGGTGAATGAAAATAGGTAGCATATGTTTTACTAAGCATCTGACTGGCACAGTGGTCCGAGGGCTTTCCTCTCAAGGCAAAGTTACCTGATTTCAGATTTAAAATGTAGTTTATGCTCCAGCGTAACGATGTAAATGGGTATGTGATCTTGCTCTTGAATTCTTTGTATTTTGTCCTTAGTAACCCAACCTCACAAAGCTGAGATCTAGTATAGTGAAGTCTCCAACACTGCACCCCCTATGGCAGTACTTACTTTGGAACTACCATTACCAGTTACATCTTACAAGAACTATGGACAAAGAAATTACTTGTATCATGACCAGAAGGTCTTCATCAGGGACAAACAAAGGAAAACAGCAGAGAAAAAAGAAAGTGAGAACTTATACACACTTTTTTTTTAATGATGATCAGCCGTAAATGGAAAACACTATTGTTACTTTGGTAATTCCCAGTGAGTAAAGGCTACAGTGACACCCCCTGAGGAAATCTGTTGACAGCATTACAAGGCAGTCCGTGTTCTGGAATCCTCAGGGTATGAGGGGTAGAGAGAGACCACCTAACACACGGCAAAGAGAACTGAGACAGAAATGAAAGGGAGACATGGAGATACCTTGAGCTGATGGCACAGGACAGGAAGACGTGGCATAAGTTTGTGAAGGCCCATGGCCCCTGGGGAGCATGAGCGGTGATAATGATGGTGGAAGGCTGCAATCTGAACATGTCAATTAATCGTGCTGCCACATTGATTCTCACTGGGATCCACCAAAGTAATTGGCTTGACTTTGATACACTGTCACCGAGTGTCAGCTCCTGGTGACCAAAGTGATTTACAGATGATAATAAAAACTTATCAAACCTAAAGGTTTTTTTAAGAAGGAACATCTACATTTAACTAAATGTAAGTTTTCCTTTTTTTTTTTTAAATTACACTTTCTAAAATTCACACTATTATATAGCTATTCACACATTTTTTGATCGGTTACTTCTTATCAATCAATCAATAACCTTGACCTCCCTAAGTAGCACAGGCTTTCAACATACTTGAACCATTTCCTCCTGCTCAAGGTCTTTCTATGTCTCCCTTGTCATTTTCATATCTATCTCCAGTTCTCTTCTCTGTGTGTTTTTCAGTCTATCTAATCTTCTCTGTGTGTTTTTCAGTCTATCTCATCTTCTCTGTGTGTTTGTGTCTATCTCATCTTCTCTGTGTGTTTGTCAGTCTATCTCATCTTCTCTGTGTTTGTCAGTCTATCTCATCTTCTCTGTGTGTTTGTCAGTCTATCTCATCTTCTCTGTGTGTTTGTCAGTCTATCTCATCTTCTCTGTGTGTTTGTCAGTCTATCTCATCTTCCCTGTGTGTTTGTCAGTCTATCTCATCTTCTCTGTGTGTTTGTCAGTCTATCTCATCTTCACTGTGTTTGTCAGTCTATCTCATCTTCTCTATGTGTTCGTCAGTCTATCTCATTTTCTCTGTGTGTTCGTCAGTCTATCTCATCTTCTCTGTGTGTTTGTCAGTCTATCTCATCTTCTCTGTGTGTTTGTCAGTCTATCTCATCTTCTCTGTGTGTTTGTCAGTCTATCTCATCTTCCCTGTGTGTTTGTCAGTCTATCTCATCTTCCATGTGTGTTTGTCAGTCTATCTCATCTTCCCTGTGTGTTTGTCAGTCTATCTCCTCTTCTCTGTGTGTTTGTCAGTCTATCATCTTCTCTGTGTGTTTGTCAGTCTATCTCATCTTCTCTGTGTGTTTGTCAGTCTATCTCATCTTCACTGTGTTTGTCAGTCTATCTCATCTTCTCTGTGTGTTCATCAGTCTATCTCATCTTCTCTGTGTGTTTGTCAGTCTATCTCATCTTCTCTGTGTGTTTGTCAGTCTATCTCATCTTCTCTGTGTGTTTGTCAGTCTATCTCATCTTCTCTGTGTGTTTGTCAGTCTATCTCATCTTCTCTGTGTGTTTGTCAGTCTATCTCATCTTCTCTGTGTGTTTGTCAGTATATCTCATCTTCTCTGTGTGTTTGTCAGTCTATCTCATCTTCCCTGTGTGTCTGTCAGTCTATCTCATCTTCTCTGTGTGTTTGTCAGTCTATCTCATCTTCTCTGTGTTTGTCAGTCTATCTCATCTTCTCTGTGTTTGTCAGTCTATCTCATCTTCTCTGTGTGTTTGTCAGTCTATCTCATCTTCTCTGTGTGTTTGTCAGTCTATCTCATCTTCTCTGTGTGTTTGTCAGTCTATCTCATCTTCTCTGTGTGTCTGTCAGTCTATCTCATCTTCTATGTTTGTCTGTCAGTCTCTCATCTTCTCTGTGTGTTTGTCAGTCAATCTCATCTTCTCTGTGTGTTTGTCAGTCTATCTCATCTTCTCTGTGTGTTTGTCAGTCTATCTCATCTTCTATGTTTGTCTGTCAGTCTCTCATCTTCTCTGTGTGTTTGTCAGTCTATCTCATCTTCTCTGTGTGTTTGTCAGTCTATCTCATCTTCTCTGTGTGTTTGTCAGTCTATCTCATCTTCTCTGTGTGTCTGTCAGTCTATCTCATCTTCTATGTTTGTCTGTCAGTCTCTCATCTTCTCTGTGTGTTTGTCAGTCTATCTCATCTTCTCTGTGTGTTTGTCAGTCTATCTCATCTTCTCTTACTCTGGGGATTGCAGAACAAGGAGTGTCTGGTAATGATATCATCAGGTTTCCTCCATGTGTGTCTATTTCTTTTGCTTTACAGCAGTGGTTCTCAACGGGGGCCACAGTAAGATGGTAAATTACCGTTTGTTCCAGCTCAGTGATTATGAGAGGGGGAGGCCACAGAGGTAAAGGGGGCCATAAGCAAAAAAAAAGGGTTGAGAACCCCTGCTTTCCAGGATAATTCTGGATACTTCTGAATAATTAATTTCTGATGCCTGCACTCTTGTCACTCCGCAGTGATGAGTTCTATTTTCGCTTGCATAAAGGATGCCTGACAAAACTAATGCTCTTTATCGTCTCAGTTTATTTTATTATTCTTTCTGGTAATTTTTAGTTTTACTAGTGCTCCAGTTGTTGACGTCAGGCAGGTCATTATTTTCCTTTGGAATCATTCTCCAATTAAGATTCATCAGCAATCCATTATTTTGGATAAAACTAAACAGCATCCTAAAATGGATCTCCGCCTCTTGTTATGACGGTACACTAACAGAGTCTTTCCTGTCCATCTCTTGATGTTATCTACCCACTTATAGCACTGTCTAAGCATGAAGGCATATCTTGAGTCATCCTTATATGGCCACCAGCTATGCACAATATACATATGTGGAAGTGAACCTCTGTCTGTGAGGCTAATTACACCCTCACTGACTCTAGAAATCATCCACACACTTCCAGTGATTCCCCCTGTGGTGAAACTTGTTGAGAACCCAGCACTGCACACTAAGCTTGGAGGCGTCACTTGTGCCCCAGATGTAATTCATTGGCTTTGACCTGGTAGGAGTATCTCAATATGGACCCAGTGATAAGCAGGGGGAGCTGAGAAGTGGCTCTGTGCAGGACGTAACAATTCATGGGAGAGCCTACAACCAGAGCACAGTATTTTAGCTCTGCATGGCTGGAGAGCCCCTTGAATGGCGGGGAATGCACAGTGTGCCAAGCGCTTCTTATTCCTAGCATGGGATCAGAAGTGATGATCCTTTTAAATGTAAGCCAAGCCGGAGAATTGAAGCTCATGGCTTCAACTCAGCACATTTTGGAATGGCAGAAGAGCCACAGGAAAATCCTAGATCTACAGTGTAGATAATACCATGGAGTCATCAACTTGGTACTGGCTGCACAAGAGCAAGAAGCTCAGCAGTCCTAGCTAAACAACAATAGCACTATCTTCTTTCATGCACAATTTGCCTTCAACTCTTCCTTCCATTATGGTTTGCAGCAACGTGTTATGTATTTTTATATGATTAAAATATTTTAATCTGTCTGACTTTAATCTCAAATATTATTCCTCTTTTCCTCCTTCCTAGCTTTTTTAGGATTTCTTCTTTGGTTATCTTCTCTATCACAAGATGGACATGAATGGACCCTTTCATACTTTATTCTAAGCAACATTATTACAAAATCCAGTACTCTTAGCGTGCGTTCATACTTTGCAAAGCAAGATATCACCCACAATTCCATTAATCTTAGCACTAATTTTCAGCCATTCAACACAGCTACTGGAAACTTACATTTATCATAGCATTGGCTGTGATTCTGAACAATGTAGCCCTCTCCTGAACAGCCTTCATGTTGGCCGATGCCTCCGCCGGGTTATGGGTCGATTCCAGTTCGGACAGCGTCTTGGTAAGGGCTTGGCCATGCCTGGCAATTAGGTCATTACATGTGTGGAGATCCTCTAGCTTTGCAGTAAGGGTGTGCAGCATCATGTTCAGCTCTGCCTTGTCTGGCTGCTGCACCTCCTCATCGTCACTCTCTGAATCAAGGACAAGCACTGTAAATTGGCAAGGGAAGGGAAGCAGCGATGCTGCTATAACAAGTTAATAGACACACTAGAGTACACTGGTTATAACCGCTGCATGCTTTTTTACATTATTAATGGGTCAAGCTTCTCAAATGGCCAAAGGGTATTCTCAATTCAACATGCCATGAGTATTACTGCTGTAACGGTTAATGTGTTAATGTTAGCTGTGGGTTGACACCAACTTAAGACAAAACATTATTAGTAACAATAAGTCTCCATCCATACCTACTGACTCACATGTATATACGTGCGCACATACATGCAATGTAGGTATGTAACATATTTCTCTGCTCCTCATAAGTTGGGCACCTTTGACTCACTGTTTTAAAATAACCATGAAATTCATATTTATTGTGTTAGCAAAAACAGCATTAAGTCTGGAGTGAAAAGAAACGAGCAAGTCAACAGAAAAAAGTGCGATTCAGAATCCCCAAGGTAAGAGTGCCTCTCTTAGGTAAGAGATAGAAGAACAAGGATAAGAGAACTGGAAACAGAAATGAAAGCGATAAAGGAGATATGGAAAAACCATGAGCAGATGGCACAGGACTAGGCATGAATTTGTATATAAGGCCTATGCTCTTTAGGGAACTGGAGGGTAATTATGATGATGATATATTGTATCATTATTACATCAGCATTCATGTGTTCTGGCAGTAGTGGTTTCTGTAGCAATTAGTTTCACATGAAGAGGTTGTCAGCCTCAATGCACAACCTCACATCAGTCGCCTCATATGACAGACCCGAGGAAGCAGAAGTTCTATTTCTTCTCTGTCTCCTCCGAGACCTTCACGAAATATATGGGGCCATCTTCACCAACAACTGGTATCTTAAGTTTCAAATGTTCTATTTTGTTGTTGTTGTATATCTGCTGTAGCAATGTTCATAGTAACACTGCAGACCTATGAATGCCTCATATGTTCTCACTAGAGTTGCAATTAAAAAACAAACAAACAGAAGTTTCAGCAACGAATCTTCACAAACAGGTTGAACCGTTGATGCAGCTTACTAAAAATAACAGACAAGAAAAGGGTGCAGATGTATAAACAGAAAAATAAGTGTTTGGTAATGTCACATGGAAAAGAGAATCAAGTTCCCACGAGTCCCCCTCCCACCAGATAAACGAAACCCACTGTGTTTTAAAATAGCCATTAAATCCCTATTTATTGTGTCAGCAAAAACAGCATTAAGTCTGGAGTGAAAATAAACGAGCGAGTTGATAGAAGAAAGTGTGATTCAGAATTTAAGGAATTGCTAGATTGAATAAAGAGGCCTATTTCAATCTATAATAAGGAAGCCTATTTCAATCTATAATAAGGAAGCCTATTTCAATCTATAATAAGGAAGCATATTTCAATCTATAATAAGGAAGCCTATTTCAATCTATAATAAGGAAGCCTATTTCAATCTATAATAAGGAAGTCTACTCGTATAATAAGGAAGCCTATTTCAATCTATAATAAAGAAGCCTATTTCAATCTATAATTAGGAAGCCTATTTCAATCTATAATAAGGAAGCCTATTTCAATCTATAATAAAGAAGCCTATTTCAATCTATAATAAGGAAGCCTATTTCAATCTATAATAAGGAAGCCTATTTCAATCTATAATAAGGAAGCCTATTTCAATCTATAATAAGGAAGCCTATTTCAATCTATAATAAGGAAGCCTATTTCAATCTATAGA